>CALYDD020000471.1:0-107846 GCA_944472135.2 Trichobilharzia regenti
GCGATTCATCAAAGTCTTAGCCGTGAAAACACAATTCATTCTCATTTCCAAGCTGATCTTCTAGATGTGAAATTTAAGCATCATCGGCATACTCAACAAAGTTCATTTCATCATCAGAGAGAGGCAAGTCATGCAATAAGAAAGAAAACAGAAAAGGAGAAAGGACAGCACCTTGAGGGACACCAGGCTCACTAAGCAAAGAAGTGGATGACTTTCCCTGACACACAGTGTACTGCTTTCTTCCTGAGAAATAAGAATGCAGCGATTTGACAACCCAGCAGTCAGTTTGAGTTTCGGCAAGCTTGTTTAACAAAATGTCCCAGGGTTCTGAGTCGAAAGCAGATGTGTAATCTTGGAAGGTGCAGCGAACAAATTTAGCCCTCTTGTCTAAACTGGGGACAATGTTATGGTACGAGACTGCAACTTCATCTAGAGTACTTCTGCTGTGTTTAGGATCGTTAAAGGCTTTAAGTGAAGGTTGAAGATTAAGTAAGAGTAACGTTTCCATAGCTTTTAGAAAAGGAGACGTAATAGCAATAGGTCTTAATTTAAAACATGTTCCAGTAGACGACTTAGGGATAGGTACAATCTTGATGTCCTTCCAAACGGTTGGCACGGCATTCCTGGAAAAAGATTCATTAAATATGTCCATGAGGGGATAACACAGGATGTCTGCACATTTTTCAAGAATAACACTAGGCAAATTATCTGGGCCCAGGGTACAAGAATGGTTCAGAAACTGGAGACTTTTTTGAACATCATTTTTATTGAAATCAGGGAAGCAGGTTTCATTAACACTTGTAACACTAGAAAGTTTCGCATTTGTTGCAGAACATATGAAAGACTTGTTAAGTGTGCAAACATCAAAGGAAAAAGGAATACTATTCATCTGCTTACCACCAGTAATTTCTTTGAAAAGTTTCCATATATTAGACGCATTTTTACAGGATATAAACTTTTGGTTGTTAACTGAATTCAACCTGCGCATTTCAGATTTTATTAGGATGTTAATTCTTTTCAAACCAGTATTGTCCTTCATTTTATATCGCTTTTCTTTTTGTCTGCGAAGCTTTTTAAGTTGAGGGGAGGAGAAACGGTCAAATCTGATGAAGACCGTTTCTCTGGGACAATAGGTGTCAATACGAAATTCGAGATAACTTGTAATATTAGAGAGAGTGTCAACAAGAGAGTCTTCATTAAACAGGTCCCACCTTGTGTCTTTGAGCATGCCCCTAAGATTCTGAACATTCTCCAAAGAGTAACATACATGTACAGTTTTCTTGGAGAGCTGTGAAAAAGTTCTCTTGTCTAACTTTCCATAAATTTTGGTGAAACTTGTACAATGCAATAATCTGAGTTAAAGAGTGGTGCTCTTCTACGATCTTTTTTGATTACAGCTTGATTCCAAACTGTATTTTCGGTACAAGTATGGAATTTTCACCATGGATATCGATAGCCCAAAATTTGCAGGCCGACCACAGATATCAGGTGTGCGTCGGCAGGGAATCGAACCTCAAACCACGTGCATGGTGGGTGAGAGTCATAAGCACTATGCCACTGACGTATATACGCATACAACAAATTGAAGTTAACGCCTAGGTTTATGAACAAGCGTCAGTGAAGTAATGAGGAAAATGATTTAGGCTGTGTTACAACAGGAGTGGGAGCAAACACCCTGCACCCATTCCAAACAATTCAATTATACACAGAATTCAACTCTTGTGGTTTAAAAATCTTCCTGAAGATTCGAACGGAGAATTTAAAGAGAAGAGGGACAAGGCACTGAGCAGTGTAAAGTCTCCAGTGGCTCACTAGTACCTCCACACCACTGCTACATTCTCATCAGTGGAATTCCATCAATTCGAGATTATTATCAGGTCAGTGTATCCTCACAGAACTGTGCTTTTAGCTCTGGTCCCGAATCAACTTCAGAATACTGTGTTCTCCTTTCCTGAGCAAATTTCAATCTTTCCGATTCACAAAACGCACACCCAACAAATAAATTTGTACAATTCAGCGGTGTCTATTAACTATATCTTTCATCCAGGATTCCTTAGGCACACATGCAAGTGTCCAGGTGAACTGAATTGCATTGCTTTCAATACGACATGTGTTCTGAATGTTGTGTGTGTATTCACCCTTGTATAACAAGCTCTTTAATGGGTGGTCATTAGTTAATAATCTCCGTGAATAAGGCGTTAGTAATAGTCGACCTTTTGTGATACATTTCTCAGTAGGAAATTCTGTTGATGACACGCAGACATTCGCTCAGTCAGAAGGATCCCGTAGGGTAGATTTTTCCGAAGTCAGTGTTTTCACATGGAATTCATGTCATTCTTAATCCATGATGCGAATAAATCTCATTTGGAAATCTGACAGTAACAAAGCTATAGCCAGAGATAATCTATTTTAACATTAAACGAATAAAAGGAAATAACACTTTGTCGAATGTGTTGCTCATCATTCCCTGTCCATCTCGTCCATGTCCACTAAGTGACTTATATTCATGCATGACTTATTATGGAAATGTTTCCATAATGTTTTGTACCCTTTCAGTGTAAACGTGACCTAGTAAAATGTCTGGTTCATAGAGCTAGGTTAATCTGGTCAAACGACTACCTCAATGAGGAGCTTAATGTTATTAGACAATTATGTAGAAAAAATGGGTATCTAGATAAGTTCTTTGAAAAATGATGAATTCAGCATCTAAGAGAGTCAGTATGGCAACAGGTCCGGAGAATACACTGTTCATAAGACTGCAGTTCCTCCGTGACGCCATCAGTGAAAAAATAACACATTACCTGATTGATGCAGTGAAAATAGCTCATTATGCAGCAGAGGTAAGTTGTCTCCATACTACCACCCCTAATCCACTTTCGAGAAATAAGGATAAATTGCCTCCTCTGTGTGTACCTAGCAGCTAGACTCCAGCTGCGGAAGCAGCTACATCTGGTGAACAATTAAGGAGGTTCACCCAGGATGGTTAATCAAGAGAAAAACAAGATCTTTTCTTAGCTCTGTTTAAGCGCACCTTGCAAATGGTGAGCATATGATTGACGTTAATACGACATTTAAAATTATGTTTTGCGTTCACACTAATTCTAATTCAGCTTTACGAGTTCGTCTGCTACAAACAGCTGAAACCATAGGAATCCACCTGAGTAAGTCAAACCTGTGTGTTCAGAAGACATTCGTACAGCTGCTTTCTTTAACTTGGCCATCGCTACATGGATGTATAAACTGGACTACTTCGTCCCCTCCTGCTGAACTTTAAAAACCATAATTGTCCAATTATTTAATTATTTTCCTGACTGTTTCACCTGTATTTACACGTTATCACTGTCCAAATTTTTTTATTTGCTTTAATAATCCGAAACGTAATCAAAGTGATCACACGCTTATTCCAGAATTAAAAGTTAATCTGAACGAAAAATATTCTTTTCACTGATTTACATTCATATTCTTACAATTAGGGTATATAATATTTGTTGTCATTACAAAAATGACCAGTTATGCGGAGGATACATTTTTACGTAGAATAACAGATTAGTAGAGACAGCGATGACGATCTAATAGAAAAGCAAATATTCTACGCACAGTACTTTGTCTTAAAATGGGGCTGTCTAACCACCACGGTCTCAAAATATCACAATATTTGTTTCAAACATTTGACTATCTATTCGCGCATCAAACAATCAATATTTGAAAAGGCGAACGACATCAAACGATACTTCTACTGCCCTGTTGACGAAGATAACACAAATTATTATGCAGAGTTGATATCAGAATGGAAGACGACTCTGAGTATATTTCAGTGCAGAGAAACGAAAGTGAAAAACATACTTCAGTGCAATGACTGGTTACAAAATGAGTGCATGCTGAAATAAGTAGGAGAAATGTTAAAATATATAGAGGAATGAGTGTTTGTTATTGGATTATATCATCAGAATAGAGTTATGCATCAAATTAAATAAAGTGAATCTTCTCCACAGGTGTGAGACAATCAGTCTGTGAAAAGAATGTCAGAACGTATTCTACATGCAATGTCAGTGAATGTAGGGTATTCACAAAGAGAAATCAAAGATATATGCAGAATTTAACGCTGGATAACTTGACGACACTGGAGTTAAGCCGAAGTGATAAATTTCTCCATATCGAATTCCGTTGGTGTGTGTCTCACGCTTATCAAATAACCGTGCGCAGTCCATAGCGCCTGCAATTCCTCTTTATTGTAACAATGATTATACTCAGGTTGCAGTTGTTCACTAAGGTAACACAAGTGTGTTTTCACCATGCAAACTTTGTTTTTTATGCATTCTCGCTGGAAATCAGCGATATTCATATTTGCAGCATGTTGCATTGAGGACAAATCGAATTCGGGATCGGCAGTTGCTGTAGAGAGAATCAGAGAAATGCAGTGAATGTATTTGAGAGGAGGAAACAAAGCTAATCTACCATGAAATTCATATCATACAAACATACAAACAAATCATCACCTGAACAAAGTACGAAGTACAATGGATTGGTTAACATGTATGCAGGGCAACATTGGAAAATCAGCTACTGATTGCAAATTTGCATAGACAGATGTATGTAGAGTGATGAAATCAGTTCATCACGATATAAGTAAGCACCATGTTCGTCGATGTGGAAGAGGATTCATCACTAGCAAATGTCACTTTCAAATGTCTGATTAGTTGTTAACGACGACAACTCCAAGAACCCTGTCTTGCCTTTCTCTCAAACAACCACACCTACTTCGTATAAGGCGGTGAACAGACAGAAGAATCAACCAGCATAAAGCTGATCGGTCCTGAGTATCAATCAGATTGGTATGGAATACGTCGATAGAGAATTTACAGAAGAGTACAAGAATACACTGGCACTAGGATAGATATACACGAGTGTAGAAGGTGGACTAATTTCACTGCGTCTCTTCACTACGTACACTGATGTGAAAGTATGCTTGTCATATCTTCCTACGGTATGCACATACTGATTGATGACGACTGGACATCACGCATAACGCTAACATGCGGTAGGCTTGTTTCTTTTAGCTCAGCTGGCACATCGTCTCTCTACTCAACCCGCCGCTGCAGATTCAATTCACTCACCTATTCACACTCTCTTCATCTTCATCTTCAATAACCACTCACTCTCAATCAATCTGGCATATTCAACATATTCATAATATCTCAGTGGATCAATTTAATTCAGCAAAGTACATTGAACTCACGATTAAGAATATCACTTCTGGCTTTATTCGCACATATTTCGAAGCGTTTAAAGGGCTCACATGGCGTCTGTGTTTCAGTAGATTTGCATTCGTTGAAAAGACACAAGAGAACGGTCACCTGTGATAAAAAATACAAATATCGAAGGGAATATCATTCAGGACAATGACAGAACATACGCTGAAGCAGATGAATACACTTTTCAGAGATGCATTCATTTTCTCCGTTTCCTAGTATACACGACAATGTGAATATATTTCAGATATTATACGCCAGCTAACAGCATTCAGTTTGCATTTATATATATATATATATATATATATATAAATATAAATGTCTGGGTATCTATGAGAACACAAAACAAGGGGTCAAATCCACGTAGATATAAACTGATACACTGAATTATTCTTATTGCTAATTAATCAGCAAATTCCTTCTGTAGTAATTATGTGAGTATTATTTCTCCAGATAATTAGGTATCAGATAAATTCTCGGTGCAAGTAATCGATAAGCATTATTGTTAGATAGACTGAAAACGTTTCTGATACCTAATTAGTTAGAAGCAGAAAGTAAAATATGTATGTAAGAGAAATAATACTCATATAATTACTACAGAAGAAATTCGCTGAATTACAAAGAATAAGAAGAATTCAGTGTATCAGCAGATATCTACGTGGATTTGACCTGCTTGTCTTGTGTCCTCAAAGATACACCGACATTTATATCTTTACGCAAACTGAGTATTGTCTCCTGGCGTATAACATCTGAAGTATATTTGCACTTTTGTGTGTATTTGAAACAGAGAGAATGTCGGCATCTTTGAAGTGTGTATTCATTTGCTTGAGCGTATCTACTACTAGAAGTGTGTTTAGTAGTACTACAACTCGCATTATTGTCAGTGTGAGTCTCCTGAGACTCTTTCCACAACCCTCACTTCCTATCTCTATGTCTGAAATTCGAAATATTAGAGAATATTCGTAGGTTAGGGAGATGCCTCCAATAGTGTAATTTTGTCTGAAATTGTTTTTGTGGCGGTGTGGATTTCAATGACCTACCAAACAGCGTCTCCGAAATTAGTTGAGGCATTTCCTTCTCTTGAACTGTGGCATAGTTAGGTGTTGTGTTCTCATCTTTGGTAAAACCAACACAGAATCGGTGAGTGATTCCTCAGCATTCAGTCGTCATGACTGACTTCATGCAGCTGAACATTGAGAAAAATGTTCTTTATTCTCTTGTGCTTACTTTGCTGATGGTATTTCATAGATATTAGGACTCATTCAATGAGGTGTGATGTTAGACGTGCTTGGGACGTGCTGTTCTGTACTACTGATCGGTTGACATAGATAGTTGGATGACACTGACAACAAGCTGTAGCTCTTGCTAGTCACATCGAAACCGCTCAGTTTCCAAACAACGATCCCGCTTATTTCATGCGTTTTTTGGAATGGTGTTCGTGGTTTATTTCAGCTCAAAGAACCTCATAAACTCCGACTACTCGAATTCTGGCTAGCTATTGGATTCAGCCAGGACTGCAGCTTTTGCTAAGAAAGCAACCCGTTGCTTCGCCTCTTTGCATCTACATCCTAATTCATGGTATGGCTATGATTTCAAATTCTCTCACCTTCGTCAAGCTGATGAATCAGATGAATTGCTTTACATCGCTTCATTTATCGAATTAATTTTAGAACAACAAGGAATTACACATGAATTCAGAGTATACAGAAGTGCTGTGTTTTTCAAAAATGACTTTCACATATGATTCATCAGTGTCTGCTGAGATATCTTCATCGGGTGTTCATCCAACTTGAAGTTTTAAGTCATAAGGCGGAATGGGTCCTTCTGAATGTATCCGTCAACTACTAGTTCGCATGGCATCCAAACACCAATTATTTCTCCACATTCTACAAATTCCCTTTACTTCAAATTACTCCATTTATTTCAAGTCTTTGTGTTTCCACATTTCACTTTTTATATTACTGTGTGTGTGAATATAAAGTACAGTGGATAACTCTATTGATATTCATGTCAGTGAAGTAGGTCAGCATCGCCATCGACTGAATTAGTGTTTCTTGTGGTTAATCATGTTCATTTAGAAGCTGATATGAAGTTCCGTTTCGTTTCCGTTCATTGCTTTTGTCTGTAGACTACAGAGTGATGAAAATAATTCGTGATGTATCGACATCTATCTCAGTTTACTTCAGTGAAATGTTTATCCTGAATGCCTAACTGTCAAGCAGACTGACAAACACAGTGGGTAGATTTAAGTGGCTTCTTTAGCAACAAGAACGTTTTTCACGATGAGACATTCATAGGGCAACTAGGACTGTGGAATCGTTTTGAATACGAATTCACAATGTTGGTGAAGTCTTATCCTTCTTAGTTACACTTTAGTCGGAGACTTCACTGATAAGATTCGCGAGTCTGAAGAAGGATTAAATCTTTAAAGATCAGAAAGGAGAGAAGTCGAAATTTCGACGATGATCTAACTCTAAATATCACTTGCATACTAATAAAGTGATGGCTGATTTCTCTAACAGGATTCGATCTCCCTGTGAAGTGTCACTCCGTTGAAAGTGGTTAGTTTTAATCTCCGTAAGAGGTGATTACGAGCTTTCGTGATATATCCAGCTATCAAGTCCTCATCCAATTGCAAGACACCTGAAGTGACGAATGTGATAACAGTCAAAGTGTTGGCCTCACTACTAAATCTGAAGTGGAAAGGGAACAACATGCACTAGCACAAGCACAGAAATGTAGATCATTTGTCATTACAAGAGCAGCCAAAGGCAATACCACTGTTATTATGATTCATGTAGATTACGAGATAGAAGCTATAGAACACCTAACACTGGACCCTACAAAAATGTCAGGCTTATAACGTCAAGGGATACTTTGATTGAATTAACGCTTGAGACAAGCATAATGTTGAAGTCAACAAATATTTTTATATTTATTTTTTCTAATACTCCTTTTAAATGTTCGATGAAATTATATGCAATATTGTAGATATGCGCTGAAAATTCCACACTGTACCACAAGTACTGTTTCTGGAATAAAAGCGAAATTATTGTTATTATGATGACGAGAAACTCAGAGTATTCTTTTTATTTCAACCAACACCAAACGCTTTCACTGCGAGTAGGTTTAATGGACTACCACATGCTATCGAAGCCTTTGTTCCATCAACTCCAGTTGTGGACTTCACTCATTCTCCAACACATGACAATTTTAGTTTTGTTTCACGACTAGTGAAATCTTATGAAATGAAGGTGGAATATGAATTTGAGAACTTGTACGCATTCAAGAAGACCATTTCCTCAGCCTGGATTCAAAAACACGAAGTGATAGCAATTTTTTGTACTGACGAGTGGTTCAATCAAAGATTTTTAAAGTATGTTATATAACTCACTAATTTCGTTTAGTGAACCAAGCGTTCCATCGCCTTTGGATTCAGATGAAATTTAGAGAGCATTAGAACTGTGTTCACGCTCCACATTGCTTATATTTAGGAGAGTTGTCGTCAGTCGTACAAAACGTATTGTTATGGGATAACCACCATCGCCTTCAGCAGCCAGTCTGTTAACACACTCATTAGAATCAAAAGAGACCATCATTTGAGGCAACCTGTTACGATGTTGGTCTTCCCATACTTCCATCCACATATTGTATCCAGTTCATCCTGTTTTATTTGTATATATCCATCGAAGTGTGACGTGAGTTTGCACTGTTTACTCTCGTGAATTCATAGATTGTTTAGAAACAGATGAATTCTACATTTCTCACCTGACTAAAGAAAAGCATCATGGTTTGTGGCAATGTGGACTAAATTTCACACCTTTATATCGTTTTACGTAGCCGGTTATCATTAGTACAAACTGCCGTTCTCTTCCTGACCAGGTTGTGCAACACAATGTCTTTTATCCCCTATACTCACCCCAATAAGGTGATAATCACGCTACAAAAAATGTGACTTCATGAGATTTATGGTGAAAATTTGGTCTCACCAAGTGGTTTCACATTTTTCATACAAGATTGTCTGTGTTCCGAAGAGAAATATGGCGGTATGATTGCAGCTTTCCTTCATTACCAGCGATAGCTTTCAAACAATATATGTTCTTCATTCGCTAGCGACTTTATTGATTGTATTACAGTCGAATGTCGTCGCACACACAGACCAAAGCATGAACACATTTTCAATTTCAAAATTTACGCCTCTCCTGACTGTTACCTCTCCGATCTATCTGATTGTGCAGATGAATTTACCGCCTTTATTGATACTCATCTTGAGAACTCTCTATCAACAGTCACTAGTGAATTCATTCACTGCGACGGTACTCACCGTGAATCAGTGAGTCGTGTAAACATTGTCAACGCACACAAACACAGTCGTGGGATGTTAACTGTTTGCACACGTATTGCTCTAACAGAGTAATTGTCTGCAGAATGGTCTTATTTGATATCAAGAAGGATGAACTGCTCAGACTGGATATATATGGATGAGGCCCGGATGTTTGAATTGATGTGGCGCTGTAATGTTAGCTATGGCATGAAAGACTTCACTAAGAAATAATAAAAGGAATAGTCTTCACTAACTTTTCGTGCCTAATTTATTATCTCTATTATCTGTACTTTCAAAAGTAACAACAAGTATTCTTTTGAAATTAACAATGTTTTCAATATGTTTGTGATATAAGTGTAGTTTTAGAGACTTAAAGTGATATACAGACGACTTGAAATTTCAACCAGCAGCAATGGTACTACTGGATCAGAAGCCAAATGCGCCTAATATAAATGAAAACGAGCAAATGGCATTAAGAAACCTACAACAGGATAAATCAGTTGTAATTACAAGAGCAGACAAAGGCAACATCACGATTGTCATGAACACTGCAGATAACGGAAAGAAAGGCAATGATCATCTTAACGACGGACCTTGTGAAAAATTCAACGTGAATAAATCAAGGTCGACGTTAAATTAGCTGAGGGCTGAAACAAGCAAAATGTTACAGTCAATAAAAGAGAAACTCGGTGTATCGCTTTGGTTTACTTTGGCTTCAAAGAACTGCAGCCTCTGTAGATTTTAAGGGTTAACAAAAATACACAAATCCGAAGTCCTATTACGTCCAGTAGTGGATTTTTTTTATTTTTTTATTTTTGATTTTTTATTTTTGATTTACAGCTTGATTCCACACTGTATTTTTGGTACAAGTATGTAATTTTCAGCGTGGATATCGGTAACCCAAATTTTGCAGGCCGACCATAGATATCAGGTGTGCGCCGGTGTGGGCTTGAACCCCGGACCATGTGCATGGTCGGCGAGAGTCCTAACCACTGTGCCATAAGAAATGAAAGTGGAGCATGAAGTGAAGAATTCGTATGAATTTAAGAGAAAAATAAACTTGACTAATATTGAAGAAGATGAATAATGGCGAGTTCCGATGCTTATTCATTATTCCTGAATGTTCCCGTTAATGATTCTTTAAGTATTATTTATAATTTACTTTGTGCTGACGACGAACTGAGTGGTCGTAGTTCTTCAAATCCCAACGAAATTATGAAGGTATTAGAATTGTGTCTTCGATCCACGTTATTTACATTAAGAGGGTTTCTTAACCGTCAAACAGGAGGTATGGCTATGGGATCACCAGTATCTCCGCTAGTTACCAAACTGTTTTTGCACTCATTAGAAACAAATTTAATTATGAGATGTCCTATCCCCAACTATCCTAGAGGCTTTTAGTTTCACACTGAAATCCTTATGTACTAGATAGTGTTCTGAACCCACAACTGCTCCTCTTCTCGATCTGGTGTCCAATACTCTCCGTCTCCACTTCCTTGAGGTTGAAATGAAGTCTATATGGTTTTTGGTGTGTCCATCTGGTGAAATTCATATCATCTTGTGTATATCCTTATGTTTAAACACACTGCCACCAATCACCAAATCATTGAAGGCGCAGAAGTCTGAGAAGAGTTCACCATTTTCGTTCATTTCACCAAAGGTCTCTCGACCCATGGTGAGTTCTCTTCCTGTGTTGTCTCCTCTCAGCTTCGCATTCATGTCACCCATCAGGATTTTGATATCGCCATTTGGGACGTTGTCCATTATTGCTTGTAGTTGTCTGTATAAATCGTCCTTCTTTTCTTTTTCTGAGACGTTGCTAGGCGCAAAGCATTGGATGATCGTGCCCTTCCCTTCATTTTGAGTCGAACCTGGCTGCCGTTATCCTGGAAGAGATTGGTTCCCTTTGGATGAGAGCTTTGGCTGCTGTTGGTGAAATGATGACAGTCATTCCCTCGGAGTGCTCGTGCTTGTCCTCTGGGTGGCCGGAATAGATTATTGTCTCCCCAGGTGGTAGTTAGCACCTTCTAGTTCCGTCCCATCTGCTTTTGGAGATTCCTAACAATTATATTCTGCACCTTCTCATTTCAGCGGCTATCTGGGCAGCCTTTCCAGTTTCGTACATTGAACGAACATTCCAGGTACCCATCCTTACTTTTGCTTTCATCGAAAGAAGGCAGATTTGGCTGACTGGCTTCCCGAAGGCTTTCACCAGCCTGCGTCATTTCACTTGCCCGATTCCAGCGAAAAATAAGACTTTGTAATATATTTATTCGTTGAAGTTTCTGTAAAGATTTGGTTGTTTTACGTGGGGTGGAGTTGCTAGCACCACGCTTCAACCCTTCCTCTTTATCTAGCTTGGGACCGGCTAGAAAACTAGCAAACCAGTAGTCTAGGCGAAGTTATTTAAGAATTAAATCATCAGAAATTCCTATGAGATAAATATCAAAATGCATAAGTCAACATAGAGACGTCTATTTGTAGTTTTAGATTGAAGCTGCACATCGATAGATGGATTTATCCACATTCGCTTTAATGGAAACAACAAATTTCAAAAAGTAGTGGCAAATAGTAATGGTGTTAATCAAAGTGTCGGAGAAATAACAATTATGACTGGCGAAATGTGAATAATCTGACAATGTATCATATAAGTTGGTAATGATAAACAAAGAAATTAATCAAACAGTGTGAATGATGAGTTAGTCCGTAAAAATGAAAATGCAGATTTCAGACTAACCATCTAAGTGAAATGAAAAGTCAGAAAAATTGAAAGATGACTGAGTCAATTCGAAGTCAACTCTCGTGTAGAAAAACGTATTTGGAATAGACTGTTGAATGGACGAAATTCAGTGAAATTCAAAATCACGCAAATTCGTTTGAGGTGAATGAAATCGTCGTGATAGTTTAAACAGACAGCAATAACGCGAATTCATCAATTTTTTAAATAACGTGAAACTTCGTAAATAACAATAATAGCTGTACTCTTTATCACACTGAGTCAGTAGGCACGTAACCTGCACAAAGAAAGTATCACTGCGTCTACCACTCAATATCTGTAGTATTGACATGAAATCCTCTGGTGAACATTATACGGCATATTAACAAGCATTATCATCAATCTCAAATACAGAGTAATATCCAGCCACTAAATAGATCTGCGAACGACATTTACTGTGCCCTTCTTATCCACTGAAACACTTCCACAAGTCTGCATCGAACATTTTCAGAGCACACTCAATGTACTCAGCATTCAATTCTGAAATCTATTTTATGAATCGATAAGATTTAAAATATAAGCACACATAGATTCGCGAAAAGATCTTCCTCATGATTTCAAATAACGTCCATAGAATAATAAAAATTTAGGCTGCTACTCGGCTGGAACAATTTATACATCGATGACAAAATATTTTCAAATGTTTGAACATATAATTACTAGAAAACGCAAGATATATTGACGAATAATACTGCCTTCAAGTCAGAAACATAACCTCAAAAGAGACAAACCAAATCTCGAATATGCTACATCAATTTCGCAAATAACCACCCGTGAAAGTATTTCACCAATAACTTTGGCAAATGAAAAATTTAAAAAACTGAATTGTTTTCGGTGAGTTTCGTTCTCATTTTCATATCTTAAAGACACTTCAATATGCCGTCAAGATTATCAGAACGATCGCCAATGAAGATATAATTGTTTGGGAAGACGAACCGCAGTTGAGGTATTAGAAGCATCTCCAGTTGAAGAAGTGTTCCTAAACATCCGGATCAACACAAATACGTGAGATAAAAGATGAAGATTCCCACAACAAAAGAAGAAATGCTTTAGACGAGTGGATCTGGAATCACCCACATTTATGCTATATAGCTGTGAGTATACGAGTATTTCGACAGATATACAACTACTCAGGATTCGCTTGACTTCATCTTCTCATTAGATGAATAGTAATGTGACTGAAAAAAGTTGGAGACGTACAGTGAATAAGGCGGCATGATTAAAGAGGATAAAATGTGAATGTCACTGTCACTGAAACATCTAGGAAAACCAGGGATATTCTGTTATCTATATTTGGAGCGACGGACCTACCAGCATATCAATAACAGTATTGTTTGATTGAGATAAACTGACACTCTATTGATAACCGTGTCAATGTTATATGTATGTGATCCACGAAAATTCGAGAATAAATGTGCGATTCGATTTTGTGATCAGAATAATCGACAACCAATCAGCCTTAATTTATTTGTGCAAATGTTTAATACCTGTGAATCAAAGTTCATACTGTGATGTTAAATAAACGCATACAAAAAACAAATCTGATGAAGCGAATTGAATTTTAGAATGCACCATATGAAAAACTTGAAATTCCAGTTTATATTCAAATCCTATAACATAATCTGGATGCAGTCGATGGATGCATGCAATGCAGCACACAGTTCATTGGAACTAATATCAGCATGTAACTGCAACATCAGACTATATTTGTCAAGCCTGAGTTGTTGACAACTTTTGAGCTTTTGAGATCAAACTAGAAGTGGTCAGTTACTATACCTTTTATTGAAACTTCTCATGTTCAAGGCACTATGAATTCAAGTGGGTGTAATTCGAAGCAGGAACAGACCTACAGAGTTAGAGGTGTCACTTGCTTTCATTGTACTAATTGTGCCACTTTACCTGGGAGTCACACTTTTGATACTTTATTTTAAATCTAATAGCTTACTTCAATAGGTAAAATAATCCGACGATTATTGCTTTCCCTCCATTCACTAGTGAATACTTTGAAATATCTGTGTGAGCGATTACTGTGAAATTTATTTATCTTAGATAAATTTTTTGTTTGTCCCCTTTGATGTCAAGCTTTTCATTTAAAGAATAGAGAATAACAGGCTCAGTAATTCCAGTTTACATTTAATTATAGGCACAGGTATTTGGAAACATTTTGTGTGGTTAACAGAGACGTTGAGGCAACCGAAAAACAAGTGAAAATTTTTGAGAAGGCGTGACAATGAAATCAAGCCAAAAGGGCAAAACGTTGCATAGAAGCGTCAAGTCTTTTCAATTAACTGAATTGATTCCACTGTAGCAAACTCCACGTGCTTTGCAAATTGTTCACTAGAGATGCTTTCAAATGTTTCAAGGAATGTCACCTGCAAATGTAATATTTATTAGCCCAAATGAGTGAGAGAAAACTACATCGTTTTGAGGATTTCGAGTTAGCCGTTATAACATGCATCGTAACTTTAACGAGGTGATTTCTTTTTAGTTTTATCTTGATTTACTTTTACACGCTGTAAGAATATTGGATGTTTTCTTACCTACAGATTCAGTGTACTCACATGTTTTTGTCAAATGTATTGTCTGACTTGAAGCATCCACTTCACCCTCAGCTTTTACCTTGCATCTCCACAGGTAGAACAAGAAGTAACTTCAGGAAACTGCATGCTCGCACGTCTAAGTATAAAAGTTCTATGATACTATACTCGGCACGTAGTTTATGTGATGAAAATAGTGTCAGGCAAGAATTAACTAACCTTTAGATATGATAGAGAAGATTTGTAGCTCAGGTGGATGATTTTGATGTGGTTTTGTTCTCTGAGCTGGATGGTTAGTTTGCGAAGCTTTCATCACCTTACTGGGTGACATCTTCAGCGCATGCTTCAATTTGAAGTGAGCTTTTAGATTTCTCCACGAGTTTATTAATCATCTCTCCTGGTGACCTTGGACGTGATTGGTTGTTTGTGTGTGTTTTCACACCTTCTAGGTTACTTGTATTGGAACCGGTTGTTTCTTTGACTTGAACTTTGACCCTTTGTGTGTGAAGTTTCTTTCTTATTGGTTGATAAATTTTGTCTATCTCGATGTGTCTATTGATTGATGATCCACTGGAATAGATCCACTGGAACATAGAATTGAGTGCTTATGTTCAATTCTATGTCAACCGAAAGACTCAACAGCGAAAGAAGACAAAACCAACATCATCTACAAAATAAACTGTAACAACTGCGAAAAACACTACATCGGCCAAAGTGGACGTCCCCTTCGTCTTCGTATCCACGAACATAAGCTAGCCGTCAAAAGACATGATATCCACTCCCTCATTTCACTACACACAGACAACTACGGACATCAATTCGACTGGGACAACGTTCAAATATTAGACAAAGGAAATAACAAGAATGCTAGAGAATTTTTAGAAGCTTGGCATTCCAGTGGATCATCAATCAATAGACACATCGAGATAGACAAAATTTATCAACCAATAAGAAAGAAACTTCACACACAAAGGGTCAAAGTTCAAGTCAAAGAAACAACCGGTTCCAATACAAGTAACCTAGAAGGTGTGAAAACACACACAAACAACCAATCACGTCCAAGGTCACCAGGAGAGATGATTAATAAACTCGTGTAGAAATCTAAAAGCTCACTTCAAATTGAAGTATGCGCTGAAGATGTCACCCAGTAAGGTGATGAAAGCTTCGCAAACTAACCATCCAGCTCAGAGAACAAAACCACATCAATAACTAACCTTTTTTCATCTAGTAAATAAACAATTTCCTCCATCCATCCTTATATACCTTCAAGTTTTACTTTTATTATTTCTATTATATTTATGGTCCTGTTGCTTCTTTGTTTGTTTTACTTTCATAATTGCAAACACCAACTTATATCTTTGACTGCTGTAATCTTTGTTTTTCCCCTCACCATATCATGTAAAGAGAATATTAAATTCAATATTTTTAACCATGCTACGATTTCTATATCGTATGGACAATACCGTGTGAAACAAGTCCACGGCGTTTTTTACTTGTATTATTAATATTACCTTACCTGTTATCATTACTATTATTTCCATTTTATATGCTGCATGCTTTTGACATTACCTCTATTGTACATGTTCAAACTTTTCTGTGTGAATAATTTTATTTATAATTTGAGGACATTAGATGCAATATTGTGATTGATGCTGAAAATTCCATTCTGTAACGCAACTACTGTTTTTGGAATAAAGTAAATCGTTGTTATTACTGTTATATTGTAGGTGGACGTCGTTTTGTCTGTAAAATTTCAAATCCTTCAAAGAAATTATTTATTTCTTATTTCTCGTCGTCCTCAGTCCTGCAGTCTATTTTAACTCTGACTCATTCATTTGATTGCATGTTTGCGTGCATAGTATTTCACCTTCTTCAGTTTTTCATACAATTTTAGGAATTCGTCTTCCCGTTTTAACCAATTTAATCTCAAAGTATTCTCCTCCTACACCTCAGCAACTTGTTTACTTATTCTGTAAGTTAATGATCTCCTGTTCATTTTTATTTATTTTTGCCAGTAGGAATGTTGCCAAATGATTTACTAAGTCGTCTTTCAGTTTTTCTCCATCATTCTCTTGATTCAGATTATGACTTTTAAATCTCGAAATTCATTAATGTGATGTTATTCATGATATTCACTCTTGCATTACTTTCATTTTCGATTGCAACTCAGGTGTAAAAGCGTACGACTGTTTAATTTCCATTTTCACTGTTTTAATTTTTCACAGCCTTTGATTTATTTTGCGTCGGTGACACAGTGGCTAGGACTCTCACCGACCATGCGCATTGTCCGGGGTTCGAGCCCACGCCGACGCACACCTGATATCTATGGTCGGCCTGCAAAATTTGGGCTATCGACATCCATGCTGAAAATTCCATACTTGTACCGAAAATACGGTGTGGAATCAAGCTGTAATCAAAAAAATTAATAAATAAATAAATAATGACCGAACACTTCGATCATCTTTAAACGTATGTAGGAACCACTAAATAAATGAACAGCTCTGAGGTGATTTTCATAGAGAGGTCTTTTTGCTGAAGTATTTATCGTTTTCATGCCTTAATTATATTATGACCGTTCGAAATTGTTGAATGGTTTCACTGAGATATTTATCTGTGTATATTTCTCTGACTGGACGATATTGGTTACTGTGCATAATCCAGTATACTAAGGAATATGAAAGAAATTCGTGTTGAAACGACGAAAGCAGCTAGGAATTTAGTTGAAACCTCTGTTTGCAAATTCAATTGGTGATTAGCAGTTCCCTATTATCCAGGTGACGTATCACCGACATTTCCTTGAGAGACTAAATTTATTTAGTAACCGTATGTGATCTGATCATGAACTGCATGAAATCCCATCAACGTAACCTCTGTGTCCTCTGTTTTGCTCGGCTACACCTATGTAACTGTTTCCTGCCTCGCAAATCACCACTGCGAACACTTTAATACTTCTTTACATATTACCAGTGCTCTCAACTGTATTTCCACTGCACAGCCGTGAGTCCCGGCCGTCCGCAACTTCTTCTATCCAGCTAATTAACCGATTTTTTCTTACCATTTACGTTGCCGCATATAATATATAAACCTTACATCTGTCTTTGTCATATAAAATAACCGATGTACCAGTTTTGAAAGTGGTTTGCATATTGCATGCCCCCTGATTATTGTTATAAATTTCATGAAATGGAATGAGATCAGTGAACAGATTTTAATCTTGAGAAGTTGGCTAATAAATAAAAAGGCTAAAACGTTTTTGACAAGATGTTCGAAAGACGTTTCAATGAGGAAGCAGCATGGAGCTTTCAAATATTCATAGTTTGTGAATTCTGTAAAGAATGAGAACACCAATAAGTAGAAGCGTGAAATATATATATGTACATCTATGTCGAACGAGTATCTATTTTAATTATGTATTCTCATTTGTAATTATTGCATAGAGGGTCACACTTCTGTCCGAATAGGGAAAGTGTCAAACATTGAATAGTCTCCCTGAGAGATTTATCTACGTAGCATTCCTGTGACTCAACGAAATCGGTTACTGTGCATAATCCAGTATATTAAGGAATATGAAAGAAATTCATGCTGAAATGAAGAAAGCAGCTAGGAATTTAGTTGAATCCTCTATTTGAAAATTCAATTGGTGATCAGCAGTTACCTTTGTTCGAGGTGAGAGACTAAATTTATTTAGTAACAGTATGTGATCTGATCATGAACTGCATGAAATCCCATCAACATGACCTCTGTGTCCTATGTTACACTCCGCTGAACCAACATAACTGTTTCCTGTCGCAGAAATCACTCGTCCAGCACCTCACAACGTCTTTATTTTTTATTACAGCTTGATCCCACACCGTATTTTTGGTACAAGTATGAAATTTTTCAGCATGGATATCGGTAGTCCAAATTTTGCAGGCCGACCATAGATATCAGGTGTGCGTTGGCAGGGGATCAAACCTCGGACCATGCGCATGGTCGGTGAGAGTCCTATCCACTGTGCCACCGACGCAGACGTAGTATGATCAGTAGAATGATCAATTTCAATAAATTATGATTCACATTCTCAAGATTATTCTAACTTTATGACTGAATCTTTTATCTGAGTGAATCCCGTTCATCCTCAATTATTACTATCCAGTTCATTCACTAATATCTATTTTTCCCATTATCATCACTTACGTTGACTTGTTGTATAATTTGATAACTAAATATCTGTCTGTGTGAAACACACAGTTATTGGGTAGAGGCTCACACCTCTGTCCGAAATGGGGAAATTCCAATAACATTCGGATATTTCAAAGCCTGTGTTCTCTCAAAATTCTCATACAACCAGTTTCGATATGTCATACATCAATTTACAGACGTTATTCAAATACCAAAGACACTGAGAATTCTACAAACGGTATTCAGAACAACTTTGATTTTGTCATCATACCTGCCTATAAAACTTGCACGACTCATGTGTTTCAAAACATTTAGCCTCTATTCTCTTCTCTTCTTCACCAGTAACCTTGGTGGCCTGTTCGAATTTTTGGGCCAGCTACTATAATATCTACATTTTGAATCCAATCTACCGTTTACTCACATTTATTTATCCCCTAAGTATGAATTCTAACAGGATCATTTACTCTCCTAACTTTATTAATCATTTACGGCCAAATGACTTTCATATTCCAAAGAAATCAAGGTGGAATCATCGTAGTGGTTGGCAGAGAGCTCTCAAACGTATACCAATACACTTAACTACGGTCCCTGTCATAATGAAGACAAACTGCCGCTCTCTGCCAAACAAGATAATGTACCTACAATCTCTTATGTCCACTGAAACTTATCATATTACTGCCATAAATACATTACAAGAAACGTGGTTAAATGAACTGTATGATGACAACCTTATCACACTAAAGGGCTTTATTTTGTTTCGACAAGACCGTCAATATTGTAATTAGAAAAATGGTGGTGGAGTTGCAACTTTCATTCACTCCAAATGGTCTGTTTCTAATAATGTCTGCTTCTCCTTCTCAGATGACTTGATTGACTGTATTACTGTCAAATGTCATCCCAAACATCTCCCCAAATATAAACATATATTTGTTACATAAATGTACATTACTGTTAGTCGCTAACTATCTTATCTATCTAATTTTGCTGACAAATTCACCATGTTTGCTGCTGCCAACTTCGACAACTCTCTATCCGTTGTTACTGGGGATTTCAACTCCTCAGATTGCTCTTTCCCTGAAGCACTTGGTCACACAAACATAGTCAAATTTCTAACTCCACCTGACAAAACACTCGACCTTGTTTCTACAAATGACGAAGGAGTATATGAAACACGTAAACGTGCACCGATACTTAACTCTGATCACTGCATTGTTCGTGTTTTACCAAAAATATACAGCAAAACACATATTAAGGTCGTCTCACAGCTGTCTATGAAAGCGTTACAAAGATGTTACACATTTGACAACTTACTCAATCTAAGGTGCATGCTGAAAAAATACTACCTGGGATTTATTCTATGAAAGTACATTAGATGACTCCATCACTAATATAACGGATTGTCTTCAGTTCTGCCTCGACATATGCTGTCCCAAAGAAACACTTTTCAAACGCCTCGACCGCTTCTCGTCTCCTCATCTCAAACAACTTCGCAGCCAAAAAGAAACATTATATAAACGCAAAGATAAGTTAGGACTTAAAAAGATTAATGCTCGAGTCAAATCTGAAATCGAAAATCTTAATGCTATCTATAATCAAACACTTTTATCATGCAAATCTCCTATCAGCATGTGGAAACTTTTCAATGAAATTACTGGCAATAGTAAGCGATGTCATGTTTTTCCCTCTTATGATGTTAATGCTCTTAATCAGTCTTTTATACGCTCTCCTTCTTCTGTAACCACTTCTAACGTTACTAATCATGTAGCTGATAACTTCCAGGACTTTAACACTCTAGATATTTTCAAATGCCTTAAAACTCTTAAGCCCTTATGTAGTCTTGGCCCTGATTGTATAACTGCATATGTTCTAAAACCATGTGCAGATGCTTTATTTTCTCCTCTAACTAACATCCTGAATGCTTCTTTCTCCAAAAACGTTGTATCTGTTCCATGTAAACACATTAAAATAGTCCCTGTACCTAAACCTGGAAACAGCAAGAACGTGAAATTCAAACCCATTGCCATCACTTCCCCGTTTCTAAAGCTTATGGAAAAACTAGTAGTTCTTAGACTCGAACCCTCCCTTAAAAGTTTTGAAGAACCCAAACAGTTTGCCTACAGACAGGGTAGGAGCACTTTAGACGCTGCAGCCGTCTTACATATCAGTATTGTCTCATCATTAGATAAAGGTGACAAATACGTCCGCTGCACGTTTCTCGACTTCACTTCTGCCTTCGACTCTGCACCTAGATGTCTCTTGCTAAATAAGCTCTCCATGACACAAGCAGAGTCCTAGGTCACTAACTGGCTACATTCTTACTTTTCAAACAGAATGTAGTACACCGTATACAAAGGCAAATCCTCCTCTGCTGTGCTCACTGAAGCTGGTGTCCCTCAAGGTGCTGTACTCTCCCACTTCTCTTTCCTTTCTTTTTACAAGACTTACTATCTTCAAATGACATTAATTTTGTTAAATATGCTGACGACCTGACTGTATCTTTGCCTATCAAATGGCAAAGTGACTGCTCCAAACTAAACGGCTTTTTATCAGAAGTTAGCGAATGGTCCAAGGAAAACCGTCTCACCTTATACCCGTCTAAAAATGCCAAACAGTTAATTTCTCCTTTAGGCACAAATCTGACCTAAACAAACTGACTAGCACTCACGAGGTGTGTACCATAATTGGTTCTGAAATAGAAACCAAGTCTGAAATTAAATACCTAGGCGTCATTCTATCTGCTAATCTTTCCTGGTCGCCTCACATCTTGATGATTTCCAAGAAAATATTCTGTCTTACCTTCTACATCAAGAAGTTAATACATTCTGGTATAACCCAACCCTTACTCTTACGATATAGTAACTCTTGCATCCTGCCTATTATTCTCTATTGTTCCCTTTAAGTTTTCCCAGGGCTACTGAAGAAGGACTATATGTTATTACGTAGGATGTTAAAGGTTGTCAGCAAGGTAAGCAACGTGCCACTTAACCAGCTTGTTAATATTCTGTTCGACAGACACATGGACTCATGTGAAAAATGTGATAAATCCATTTTATCTAACTCACAACACCCTCTTCATTCACAACTCTCCCCTTGTTTCTCATCAGGCAAAATCAGAAGCCTATATAGAAAACTATATGCTCGCACCAGTAAGTACAAAAACTCTTCATAATCTACTTAGCTCGTGTTCTGTGCGATAAAGAAAGCATTAAGCGTGATACCTTTAACTTATTGAATAGTCAGTAGAACAACTGGATCTCGTCTTTCCAACTCATATCATTTATAGGTACAACGTTTTTCTTTCTTTCTTTTCCTTTTCTCTCTCTTTTTCTGTTATGTGCAGCTTTGTTATTTTCTCCTGCCTACGCCAGTAAATATGCTAGAATCTACTTTTCTAGCACCTTCAAACACTGTTTACTTTTGGCTTTGCTACCGACATGCTAATGTGTTGTTGTCAGAACTAACTGAGATTACCTTTAATCTCAGTAGAATTTTATTTTCCTGTTAATTTACTAAGTTAATGCAATACTGTAGTAAAATGCTGAGATGTCCATTCTGTATCACGAGTACTGTTTCGGAATAAAGCAAATTATTATTATCACTGTCATTATTACAATTCACACTTTTCACTATCGAAGTCAATCGACGTCACTTCCATTATCATTTATTCAGTGAAATGAATGAAAATGTAGGCAGCTGCTTGGCAACAAAAACGGTAATTCTTAAAATCTCTGTCGCTTTCTCCTTAAAAGCACTTTCATGAGTACAGTGGTTCTAAGGTTGGGGATAATGGCTAACCTGTAATTTCCTAACACTCACTGTACTGTCATATACTGAGTGTGATTATCCCCATTCTAATACCTCGGTTAGCACTTTTTATGAGAACACGTGTTGTGTAGGTTTATGACACAAAACTGGCTGATAGAAATGATATTTAGGTCAAAAATCTCAGAATTCAAGTGCTTAAGCTGAGTAGAAATAGTTCCATAATACAAAAGTCGAAAGGTGAGCAACGAATTACTTTCTCCGACTAAAGTCAAAACTGAACCGAACGTTCCACAAACCAGTCTGTTGGCACTGCTACGCGTAATCACCCTAGGGTGATCCACTAATGCCAAGTATCAATAGACAAATGAAGCATCTTTGAAAACTCAGTGAAATAATCAGAAAAGAAACTGATTAGTTTGGCATCATATCAATCTACTTTTGGAAGTTCAACAGATGTAGCGAGTACTAGTGACGACAGCCAGCATTTAATGGGTCATGTACTCAGCTGGATCCAAATACCTGAGAAGATTCTAGTGTAACGCTTTCTAATACCTATCTGTTCGGCTACGGGAAAGTCTGTTTGCTAATCAATCACAGTTTCCCAAGCTTTGGTGGCTGAACTATTACCAAATCCACAAATGCGACCGTAAGATGCAAACATTAATAATAATTTGCTTCATTCAAAAGCAGTAATGGTGATACAAAATGGAATTCCTAGCATTTCACTGCACTATTGCATTCACTTTGTGTTAGAAAAGTAGATCCTAGCATAGTTACTGGCGTGAGCGGTAACAAAGTGGTCGAGATATACACAGTGTGAAAGAACGAAGAAGAATTATTCAAATAGAGTTTCTAAGGAAGAGAGCAACAGAACAGCACATAACAAAAAAAGAAAGAAAACGTTGTCCCTATAAGTGAAATGAGTTGGAAAGACGAGATCCAGTTGTTCTAATGACTACTTAATAAGTTATTAGTTTCACGCCTAATGCTTTCTTTATCGCACAGAACACGAGCCAAGTAGTGTATGGTTGAGGTTTTGTACTTGCTAGTGCGAGCATATAGTTTTCTATATAGGCTTCTGATTTTGCCTGACGAGATACAAGGGGAGAGTTGTGAATGAAGAAGGTGGTGTGAGTTAGAATGGATTTTGTAAGAAAGCCGAAAAAGTCTGACATAGGCTCGTCTCAAATTTATCATGTAACTTAGGGGTAGTGTTAAATACTCACCACAGCGTATGAAGTATAAATAGGCCATTCTTGGAAATAGTATTTATAAACGTGCTGGGCTTAATTTATATGGTAATTAAAATGTTCCTTGTAGCAGGCTGATACCACCGAACATCTGGTGCAAGAAGTAAACCTGACAACAGCTTTCTGTTTGACTTGATTAAATCATGTATATATCGTAGCAGTACAGAGCTTAAAGTAATGTATGTTATTTTTTTCGAGATCACCAAACATGTCACTGACTGCAATTCTCTTACGCACACAAGACTCCACTTATATCGACAACAGTTTCAAAGCTGGTGTAATTTGGAACATAATGGTAATACTGTTGGACAGGAATCACACACATCTAACTTGGACACAGTATATGCACTAAACACACACACTCAGACCACAAGTAAGAAAGAGCAGAACATCAATTCCGTGTGTCAAATAACAGTCTTGTGGAACGCTGTTAATCTGTTTCATGCCTATTTAAAAGGAGTAAAAACCACAAAAAGGATTATCCATTTTAACCTGAGGTTTATTTCGTATTCTCTCTGTTATAGTTTTGAGGAGTCAACGCCTTTCACAATCGCTACGCCCACTTGTTAATTCACACTGTCATATCATACACATAGACTATTTTATGTATTTTTGGCAATCAAAGCGAGAATTACCTGTCTCATTACGATTCAATGATTCATGATGTTAGGATTCCTAATGTAACTAAGTGAGTGAGTCAATGAGAGTCAGATTTCAAGTTACCATCTATTCACTCCATTATAGTTATTTGAAACATTCTTTCTAACTTTCATCATGTTGCGTTTTTGATTAATGACTGGCTTCTCGTTATATTTCGCTCAGTAATATATATGGGTGATGAGTTTATAGTGGTATTACTGAGACTCCACCAGTTCACGTCAATCAGTATTTGTCAAACGGCCGCCGTTTTAGGAAACTGCTTCAGTTACAACTGGCTCAGAATGCCAACAATAAGATATTGCTATGTGTCATTCCAATCAATCGAAACTATCAATGCAAAACTAACAGGTAAGACGTTTTGTCGAGAAGATGTGATAAATATGTCATAACTGAGAAGAAACCTCACTGCACAGTGATTACAAAACGAGCTTCACCACAGATTCAGAATTTACGTAAAATACAACATGAATTCAAGAACAGTGTGTCATTACGATAAATAGTGTTTTCTATTGCCGACCACAAAATGGAATGAATGTCAGGAGATAATTCTTGAGGTGAGTACTGATATCCAAACAGAGAAGAGAATCTAATCATCACTAGTAAAATCATCACTGTTTAAGGTGAATGAACCGATAAAATTCTTCATAGAATGAACAGCTTTGTGTACCTCCGTAATATACGGGAAAATCAGTCTGAGTTCACTTTATTGAGCTGATGTGTTGACGTTATTGAATTCAGTCATGAACTTTCATGTTGACTTTAGAGTCAGATATCAAAATAAAACTGTAAACAATTGAATTCGGAAATGCACCTTTTCCGACTAAAAACTGCGAATCAACTACTGACTGGATACCACAGTGAAAATGTTGTGAAATCACCGTTACAATATCATGATACACACTATGCCATACGTTCATAGGTGAAAGATGACAAAAATGAGATATCCGATGCTGTCACAGCATTACAAAACTCAGTTGGATGAATACCAGGAGACGATGTCGTGAAAGAGCTAACCACTCATGCCGAATCCCATTGGAAACAAAAATACAATGGAGGAAGCCAATTGGTTTATATTTCATCTTATGCTGTTGATTCCACAGTCAAATATCTGAGCAGACAAACACCAGTGGTATTTGTTTTTGTTTTCGATTTCGGCTGCCTCAAGTGTGTTTGTTCTCGTGAGCTTTTTATTTGGTATCAAAGTTCTTACTTGACTTCACTGAGGTCTATGCCTTTGGTCATATAAATAACCTCAGATCGTTTTTTTAAAACTGTATTTTTTCTCATAACATTAGCTTCAGATTTTTTTCACAGGTTTCAGTGAAGTACCTACCTTCATCAATCATGAGTTTATCAAGAGAGCGTACGCGAATTTTCATTTTAATGGACATAAATTTGCATTTTATAACCGGATTCACTTATTCATTTCAAATCATATTCAGGTATTTTTTATTTACTGGTCTAAAACTTCTAATGCATCGATGAGCCTATTGATTATGAAGTCGTAATCTTCCTAAACTCATGTCACGTATAAGGTCAATTCGGTATCACAGAAGAACAACTTCATCACACCCCTTGACAGTATTTTGCGATTAATAGTTATAAAATATCCTTGACACATCCACCGCAATGATATATTGTGAAAGTGCTTCTCAGATATGCAGTGAGATGGAACGACAAAGCAGTAACTGATTATGTGCGCAGAATGATGGCAATTTGAAAGTATATTTCAGGGATATATTATTTCGAGGGTGGATGACGACATGATGTTCGTGTGAGCTGACTATTTCGCAATCAAGATTCTGAATGCCGTTATGAGTGTGAATGTCAAGTTGACATTATTAAGTAAATTGTTGAGAAACACAGTAATTGATTGTGATAGATATCAAACGTTAAACTGTCCTAACCACAGATGTCTGCATTCAACCTGTTTCCTTAAATGACGCAATATGTTCGGCAGTAATATCGTTAAGTTAGTTCAACGTAAATAGTAAGGTCACCATGATGGTGAGATATGAGAGTTAAATGAACACTTTGATATTCGTTGATAGCAAATCTTTGAACAGAGTGCCACAGATTTGTTGAAGGCTATCACTAAACAGATTATCAATTCATTCTCTTGACTAATGCAACTTTATATTAATCAGGTATGCAATAAATTCTCTATCTCCCTGCATTTATCATTATGTCATGGATCCCTCCAAAATATCGTCCCCATATTCATGTCTGCAGATAAACATTCTTCACTCCAACATTCAGTGGATTCACAAAATAACATGAACGTATGTCTCCAACTGTTAATACTCATGAACAAACTAATCTAGTCTGCTTCCATGGAGGTGTCTGTGCAGCAGCGAAGTAAACAATTTATTTGGAAGGTATGTGGTCAATTTTCAGATCCATTCATTTATTTCTTCGCTCTTGAAAGACTGTCATCATAGTTTCGGTGCAGATAATAATTTTATGGGTAGTATGCGCTGTTATTTTTCTTGTGTAAGTCGTGCATAATCAACTAATGTTTTTATTGATATGCTTTCAAGTCCACAGCTTCAAATGTGGATGAAGGAAACGCCGTGGTTTTCTTGGATGTTTGCGTAAGTATGTTGTTCTAATAGTATTCTCGTCTAATACACAGCCTTATGTATGACATAACTCACTGAGTCTTACACCTTAAACGATACGATTTTAGTGAAGACAGAGATAAGGTTATCCGGAACAACTGAGGCTACATTTGTTCCGGAGAACCTATTCGACTAGATCCTAATGAAAGCATAGAATTTGAAAACTTTGTTAGTAAATATACACCCTATCCTATAAATTTATTTCATAAAATGTTAACTGTTGAGTGACGTTTTCTGCACAGTTTATTGCTCATAATGACACTAAGTTATTCAAGTGGTTCCATAATTTGCTATGAAAATTATTCCAATGCTCCCCTTGTCGTTTGCTGCAACATTTCTATTACACAATTTTGGCGTTGATTCGATAAATAAGGTTTTGGCGTCTAAATATCTTATACCACGTAGGTCTTTGAACTTGAGATACTTTCTCCCTGCCCCACCATACTGAGTACTTATATGCATTGAATTCATGATAACTGCTGAGGTTTTTCCTGGAATAATACACTTAACATGGTATCTCATGCTAGGTCTAGCTAATTTAACAACCTAGCATATTTAACCCATTTTGTTCGTTATCTAAATAGAAAGTGAACTGAATTACATCTATCAGCGAGTTCAGAAATTATTGATGTGTTCACAGTTTAACAGAAGGTGTATGCCAGCCACATAACCCCACCAAAACCTATGAACAGCAGTAAACGAACTAGTCACCTTGACTTCCAAACTACCTATGAATATGTCAGCAACTACTGAAGATATCAGTTATTCCATTGTTATCCAAATTGATTGTTTCTACATTTTTGTCTTTTGATGATAGATGCCTAGGGACTTTTATTCAGCTGGAGATTCTTTTAATACCACAGTTTCAGTCTGCCTTCCCGTACAATTATATCGTCTTGATAACTGCTGTAAGTGACACGCAGTTTGTGATTGATATTTTTATGTCAAGTATTGGTTTCCATGGATATGATTGGTTTCAGGATTTCATTAAGAACTGACATCAGTTAGAAGATGATTGAGAAACCTGCGAGTACTGAACAATTGCTTCATCCTGGTTTGAAAATCTTCATCACAACGCACTAACAGTCAGGGCCCAAACCCAGGAAACCTTCGTTACGAAGTAAGCCATTGAACTGGGTTCCAATGTTTGAATGGTCTATCACCTCGTCTTGTAAGCCGAACGGCATGGTTGTGAACCTCAATGCTTGTGTACTGCCGAAGGGTTTTTAAGTAAGCTAGTTGTATGAATGCTAAAATTCCAGTATTGAACTTTGGCATATGAATCCTTTTCTGCCGTCTCCCTGATGCTAACCGCTCATTGAAACTACTGAACATGTAACAGCGTAGACAGTGAAATGGAATGAATATGATGTGAATTGATTCGCAGCAAAATGTCATTCGTTATAAATTTTTATTGAGTGTGATATTGAATAAAAAGGTGAATGAGTCGGGGTACTCATACGTCCACATCTCATTAGTAACATAATCCTGAGGTGTTAGCCTGGATGAAATACATGTTTTTAGATACATACGGATTGAAAAGGGAGTTCTGTTGACAACGACAGTGAACGAATATTAAATGGCAAACAACGAATGTAGATGGATGCCTAAGGAAGAATTTCAAATGAAGTGATATGCGTGAGCTAAACAAACCTCCCAGAAGTATAAGCATTAGTTGCATATACTTTAGCAGATCATTTCAAAACAAATGTTTAATTTAGTTCCAAGTAATGTGAGACGGAAATGGCCATCATACTGCTTAAGGCTTACTCCTTTCTAAACACTATATATTGGCTTCCAAAATGTAGTCATTAAACTTGCTTTTGTCTTGTAGGATGAAATAATGTTAGATGAATGTAGGTGGACAAGCCTTCAAGTTATTACTCTGCAAATGAAATTCCATTTTTTTCCTGTCAGAAGCCATCAGCTATCCCAAATCAGCTCGGAATGAATATTTATTTTCTTTTTTTACATTGTACATAATTGTGAGTTACATTTCTACTTTCTCCACTGTTTCCCCTATTTCTCTTTTCAGACAATCGTCATCGCGTTTCCCGCAGCTCTACCACTGATCACTGTAGCCTTCTGGTGGACATTTGTCACTTAGATAATTACCATGGTTATTCTAGCTATTACTGTGACCGCTAGTTTGTTCAGGAGATTCGATATGCTTGGAAGTCTTGGGAAGATGATAATTACGACATTCACCATGGAATTACTTTACTGTATAATATTCTTCCCATTCATCTACTTCAACCTATATGATGTAAGTAATCAGATGAAATTCAAGTTCTTAATAAAAATATTTTATTATAAAGTATGATATGTAATCACTTTTATTGATGACTATTTGTTTCGTGGTATTTTCAATAATGCAATAATCACTGAACGCATAGCAGAACAAGTAGTTCAAAAAGCATTATTTTCCACATCTGCCAGTCAAGTAATATTTCAGAATACCAACAGATCCTTATTGACCTACTGAAATGCATTTCATTTCATAGGTGAACATTCTCCTAGGCCCAGGTGTTGTCGTAAATGGGGATGTGTGTGAATGCGTGCTTTACACTTGTTTCGCTGAGGAAATGTTTCACAAATGGATACAACCTGTTAGAGTTTTGATTCGCATTCTACTGAACGAGTTACACTACTGTTTCTACGCTTTGTCAGTGAACGAGATTGAATCTCTACAAAGCACTTTTTTCATACTGGTAGAAACGAAGCTTCCGAATACAATTATCATATCACACAAACATTGGCTGACGTCAAATGGCTCCTGGATGTCATTTTAATTTTTCTTATTTTTCGTTAGGTGCATTTTAAGTGGAATAGTTGGCTTCATTAGTAAACCTACTTCTCTACAGTTATTTTTAGCTGGATTCGTAATTTCATGTCACTGTTTACACGATCACCTGTTATTGACTCTTGGAAGCCCGACCCCTTTGAGCTACTCTCGTTTTATATCATTTCGTTGCCTCTTTCACGGATGTTCGATACATCTGTATTTGATTTTGAACTTTTGATAGGCAGTGTGTTTTCACGTAGTTTGCTGATACCCAAGATCTTATTCCAGAGAATGATGAAGATATCTTCGGTGATGACTGCACCAATTCAAAATTATGTTGTCCATGTCCAACAAGAAAAGGAGATATCTCCATTTAGCTATGTGTCAATAATAATTATTGTTGGTTGTTTTTATAACAGGAATCATTTGGATAAAAAGTCGGCCTACAAATTTTCTTACTATGACAACGATATATGTCATAGAGATATGGAATGAGGTAGGCGGAAATGCTCAGATTGTAAATCCTTCTTGCGCTATATGCCGTGAAATGTGTACTATAAACCGGTTGGGTTATGAGCATTGTTTGCAAAGTGGAGATAGTTGTGGAGACACAAAGATGTCTGTGTTTCAAGTGTTTCTTATCAGCTACCAACTTACTTCTCGTTGAAACTAAGTGACATGTGCTGATGTTATAAAGATTTATCACTCTCCAAGACATGACAGGATAGGCAGGCGTATCGATTTTTAAAAATAAGATGAATCGGTGTAAATGACACTGAAATGAAGATCACCACGTTTGTATATTGACAACATGGAGTCAGAGAAAAGTAAGTTGATACTAAGGGTCCACTGAAACGCTCCACAGTGGAAACAAATTAAAATTCTATTTTTTTGTGATTGGAACTAAATCACGGATTACATTTCCCATTCTGTTCACAGATACTCATAACTCTATGCGGATTTGGTATGGTGACCACAGTGATTTGGGTAGGTTTATCAATAGATCATTTACAAAAGAGTTTAGGTCTTTTGGACAGGTTGAGGTGGGTTGTTGTGTTTAACGTTTTTCACTCTAGAAGCTCAGTGTGCCTACTTTGATAGTATTCAAAAAATAGTGTATATTTTGCTGTGTTGGCTTTCGTTATGTGGATTTACCCGTATCTGAATCAACTTTCACAGTGAAACTTGAAGTTAACACATTTCCATGAATTTTACTTTTCCAGTAACATGAGGGTGAATGATTTGTCACTTCATTATCAGTCGGTTTAATTCAAGCCGAAAATTCATATGATTGCATCGTGGATTGAAAGATTGCTCCATTCACATATACCTGAACGTCTACGCCAAGAATACTCCATATTCCTGTTCATAGGAGACTTTTTGTTCCACTAAATTCCGCTGACATCAGTATCATCAGTTGGTGACACCATCCTCGAATTTATCATTGACCATGATAATAATATCGACGATAAACAACTTCCTTTTTCTCTGAAAGGGTTCTTTATTATTTGAATGATTTCACAAGAGAGGATTCCCAGTGTCTGTGAATGAGGTTAGTATTCGAATTGACGAGGCTATAAAGTTACATAGATTGAGATGGCTAGGTCACGTGCTGCGCATACCTAACCATCGCTTCCCCCAACGGGCATTACTAGCTGATTGATAAAGCTGCAGGTTGGAAAAGAGTAAATGGTAGCCAAACAAAAACATGGCATTAATCCATGAATTCCTTCACAGTTTAACTGAGTCAGGTAGGGAGATGCAGACATCCAGGTTGAGGCCTTCGTGACTCTAAGAATCAGTGGCTGGAGACAATGAGTGACATGGCTCAAAATCGTTGTCGATGGCGCAGATGTACTCAGTCTCTATAATCTTTCATATTTCTTTCTACCATCACTCATTCTGTTTCGCTCTTATACTTGTCAAACTCTATTGATTCTCTTCACTCATCTTCTTCTCTACCTTTGTGGGCTATTTGGAACGTGGCGACTCAAACTGTTGCACTTTGGTGTCAAGTTCTATGTTGAATCCAGACAGACATATTCGAAGCTGGATTTGTTCTGTGTACATGAAGAAGCTTGACAGTAGTCCTTCTAGCTAGCGATGAAATAAGTGTCAATGTGAGATATAAAGTGCAGATGTTAACTGAATTTTAATTTAACTTGAAACCATCTCCCCTGTTACATGGTTTGATTCTATTGTACATATATATTCACTCGCTGTTTGTTTTTTGGTGAATATGCTGTGATTCACGAAGACATTCTCCTAGTCTTACAGAAAGACAAACAGTGGATGGCATAATTAACTTTCAATTTCCTGCATTTTATTTAGCGACAATAAAGTGAATGAAACTCGGTTAAGTGCGATTATTGGTGTTGTAAAGAAGAGTAGATATGTGTGTAAGGTAGTCCATTTCAGTGTGGTATATGACCGAAAGCTGCAAATCTACAGGAATAAGCCGAAACACTCTAACGCATTAGCGTAATTACCAGTCAAAAATAAGCGTACTACTTCGTCTGGTGGTTGACCGATCTTCGAGATATTCAGTCCGTTTAGAGTTTTGAAAAGTCTTAACTAATCCATCACATTCATGCCTACTTAATAATGTAGTTATTATCACGTCCCAATTGTATGTTGGCATAATCTGCTGAATAATTTTTATTTATTTATTTGAATGATTGATAAACTAACATTTAACCTATCCTAAAATTTCTTGTTCCCCTGTACGTCTTTTTATTCGTTAATCGTGTTATTAGCTGATTGGCGTTTACTTGCGCTTTCCTGAAAGCTTTTGATAATTTTGTCCGCATCAGGTTGCTAATATGTGTGGACTGTGTTTTGTTCCATTTTTAGGAGGTCGCATTCATTGTTCAAGCTATCCTCGGTGATAGACGATTCACATTTCGAAATGATCAAGACATACTCTCTGGATTGGTAGTTGGAATGTTAGTTATCTGGTTGCAGCTGATTGTTTCAATGGAGGTTGCGTTTATCCACGTGTTAATAAATGGTGGAAACAAGGACAATTCATTGAGGAATGCATTAGATATATTCTTAGTAAGCATTTCAATATAAATTTTGTAAAAAGCAGCATTATGAATATAAGGATACGATTACCAGATTCTCAATCTTATATATTTGTACTCAACTCGATTCACTGAGAAGAATAAAAACTAGGTGGAATTTCTCTCTAAACTTTGTTTCTTCTCAAGTGGTTGAAGACAGTCTACACGATGATAGTCCAGGTATCCCCACTTTTTTCTCACAGCCCAATCTACATCATCTGGAAGTGCCATACGATGTTGAGGGTTATTGCACGTCGACTGTTATATGTTTTCATAAATGTAAAGATAAGATACAGATTGAAATTTTTATTCATTAACACTGAATTATTGTTTGTGAATCCACTATTGTGTTCCACATAGTTTCATCACATCAACTGTGATCACAAGGAAATTATTATCATTTCAGTATTATTCCCTTGATTCCCAGGTGGAACATACAGATTCAATAACAATCCTCAACTTATTTGTATTTTCTGCCGTCCTTTTCAGTCAGCTTCGCGAAAACCCACATTCTCTCATCTCCTTCTCTCTCTACATGATTCCTGTGTCAACCTGAGCCAAAACACTCATCGCTTGCTATTGGGAGTCGACTCTAGTAATGGTCTGCATTGCGCACAATATTGTTTGACGGTTTTCCCAACGTATGCCTGATCCATCTGCATTTTCCCAGAAGTAATTGTTGAGCAGTCGGCTTTTCCTTGGTTTGTTTCCGGCCAGAGTTCCTTCTTGATAAATCTTTCTGGCCAGCAGTATGACCTTCACTATGGCGTCTGCCAGAGGATGTGGCAGCGGCTGATAAAAGTCTGGAATAGGCTGTTGAAAATCATTTACGTGAGACGCTGGTTAAGTATCTGACCTATATAGAAGAAGTGACTGAATGACTTAACATTTGTGGTAAAAATTTGAATCTTGTTGCTTATACTGGCTGAATGCAGAAGACTTCCAAACTGGTTTCAGGCTGATGAAGGCGTATCTTGTCTTTCCGATTGTATCTGGCTGGCTAGCTTTGACATCTTCATCCGTTCGAACTTCTACTGGTGGGAACTGTGCTTTCTGGCCAGATTGGTGAAGGAAGTGAATTCTGTAAAATCTCTTCCGTTGATGGTGATTGGTGCTGGTTGTTATTACTGTTGCTGTTAGTTGGGGATCTTCATCACCACTGTCTTCCCTGTGTTCGTCTGGAGTACTGTCTTGGCCGCAAGACAGCCTCTTCTGACAGCTTTTTGGTTTTCAACTGAGAGTCTTCGAGTTTCTGTGCCATTAAACATGCATTTTACACGTGTCAAATCCTGGTCTTCTAGAGTCTTCTCATTGGTGGTCCAACGTATTCCCGCCCTCTCACTCTCTGTGCACCGTCTGACGCATAATCCAGTCCACTACAATTAAGAATATCATCGTGGGTGACAATAGTCAGACGGTCTTGTATTACTCTTGTATTCACTTCAAAGGTGACGCTAAATTTTCCGTTGTTGATCACCTGACACGTGACATTTTCATGTAGCCAACTGTTGAATGAAGTTGATAAAGACTTTGGCACAGCACACTTTAGCGTTGAGGCAGTTTCTAAATTACTTCACGATCAACGCTGTATGTCGAAGACATTTTCGCAGTCGATGAAGTTAGGGCAGGGGAGGTTTCACTGCTATTCCATGATCTTTTCTGTGATGACGATTGGCAGAGTTGTAACACGCCATTGATGGGTTAATAAACTGATGGAAACTCTTTGACAATTGTGTGCGTGTGATCTGGTAATTAGACAAATAAACTCCCATTGATAAATCTACCTTTTTCCTATGGCTGCGTGCTACATCTAAGATCAGTGAATGATTTTACCTGCCACACTAACGCCATCTAAACACCACATCTTTACTCGTGCATCCAGTTTACATCAAGTATGTGAATGTCACGTAAATATTTCATTACCGGAGTAATCCTATAGGTATGCAGAAAAGTAATTATTAGGAATGTATAAGAAGACAGTTGCAGCGAAGAAAATTTTTTTTCGACGAAGTCATCATCTAGGCTGTACATTCTTGTATTTATATCAAATGGATGAGAAAGTTCCAGAATAATATCCGGTCAAGGGTCAAATTAATAAAAATTAAAATTGGGAATTAGAATGCCATAATAAACGGGGGGATGGATAAAACAAACAAAGTAGCATTATAATAACTAAGAAGACTGACATTGTGCAATTAGGGGTTAGAAATGTGGAAATAACAAAAGAGACAGGATGTTTGGATAAAAAAACTAATGTGATGAATAATTGTTTATGCAATCAGGGATTAAATATGTAGAAATAGTAAATTGACAAAATAAACACTAAGTTTGGGTATGAAAATATGGTAGTGTAAACAGGGATTAAGAAAAACTTGAAATAACATGAATAAACAGGAAGTTTAGATAAGAAAGGAGATGGGATGGTGATTACTAAAAATTACCTGTTTATGATGGCCATGGCAAGGACAGGAGTTGGACGTATTTCTTTTGTATACAAAGCTTGGGTTTGAGCTTTTGTATAGCTAGCGCCTCGGCTACATATTTAATCCCTGATTGCATAAACAATTATTCATCACATTAGTTTTCATCCAAGTATCCTGTCTATTTTGTTATTTCTACATTTCTAACCCCTAATTGCACAATGTCAGTCTTCTTAGTTATTATAATGCTACTTTGTTTGTTTTATCCATCCCCCCGTTTATTATGGCATTCTAATTCCCAAATTTAATTTTTATTAATTTGACCCTTGACCGGATATTATTCTGGAACTTTCCCATCCATTTGATATAAATACACGAATGTACAGCCTAGATGATGACTTCGTCGAAAAGAAAATTTTCTTCGCTGCAACTGTCTTCTTATTTACTCCTATGACCCAATGTGTATTAGGAATGTGTTCAAGATACCTGAACTGAATTTTCAAATAACATCAATCCTATGGCGGAAAGGAAAAAAAATAACTGTTCTGCATGTGATGAAGTTCGATAACTAGTCCATGGGGCATCATGGTCAATTGAGTTCGTTGTGTTTTATGCTTACGTATTCGTAAACGGATGAGACGTTACTAGTAAGATGATAGATACGAGTCAATTTACACATGGCACCATTTTCTAATGAGAACAGGGATCTCGACTGCATTGAGTTTCATATGTTTCATTGTATTTATATTGTGCTACGTGTTCGTGTTATAGTGATTTGTAAATCTAATCTTCAATGGCTGTATGTTAGTCAACTAGATTATGGGTGAAGACGTCAGGACTTCATAATCCACAGAATAAAATAATTACAAAATGTTATGTACTGCTGCTGAGTGAGTTATTAGAGTTTTCCCCGTCACCGATTATGTTATGTACTCGTCGAGTAATTAATAGTCCTGACGCGGAAAAAGGGAAATCAGAAGACCACCAGATTTACAATGATACTTGTATTTTCCTGACAAGGAAAATAAATGTCGCACAATAGTGTGGGTGAAATGGTACGTAGTGTACGAAACGTGGGAACAAGTATACAGTACAAAAGTATATATGAAAATGGCTAATACACATGAACCAATAAATAGCCAGTCTTAACATGATTGGTTGTAATGTCATTTGACAACAAGATCATACCTGTTTGTTTAGTTAGTGGACAGACAAAAGCATATTGTCAGTTATAATGAAATATCGATCCATATACACATAGCAAAATATAACAAACTGTCAAAAACAAAACACATATCATGTGGATACATATCACAAACAAGCATTAGCGGCCTTTCAAATAATATGGATTAGTGAGAATATTTATCCAACAATGTTTAATAAACCTAAAGTAAACTTCATCTTTGATTTTATAATTCATTCATAGAGCCAGGTTAATCTGTTTAGACGACTGCCTTAATGGGATTCTTTGAAAGATGGTTATCCAGATAAGTTCACTGATAAAAATATGAATTCAGCACCTAGGAGAGTCAGTATTTATACATCACCGTAAAAACCACTGTTTATAAAGTGCGAACCCTCGGTTACAACATCAACGATTTAATAACACAGCACCTGGAGAAGGCAGTTTATTATTATGCAGCAGAGGTACGCTGTCTCTTCACAACCACCCTTATTCTACATTCGAGAAAAAAGGAAAAACTACCTAAAGCTACCTCCTATATATGTATCTGCTAGTTTGCTTGCAGCTACGGAGCCAGCTACATTGGGCGTACAATTAGGTAGATTCATAATCGTTTTTCCAAACATCATCCAGCATGGTTAAGCAGGGGACAAACAAGATCTATTTGTAGCTCTATTTTAGCACACCTTGTAGATAGTGAGCATCAGATTGACGTTAATACAGCATTTAAATTTATTTATCATATTCCTACAAACCTTCTGTTTGCTTTATGAGTTCGTCTTCTACAGACAGCTGAAGCAATAGGAATCCACCTGAAGAAGCCATATCTATGTGTTAGAAAGAAATGTGTACAGCCGCTTTCCTTACCATGGACATCGTCAAATGAATGGATGATGCTGACTACTTCTCCTCGTAACCATTATCCTTTAAAAATTACAAAAATTGTAATGGTCCAAATTATTTCATTCTTATGACTACTTAAGGCTTAGTTACAAGTTGTCATTGTCCAAATCATTTCATTTTCTCTAACAGTATGTTGTGTAATCAACATGTGCACACGCTTATTCCTTAATTACTCTTCACTTTTCCAAAATTGTGCATAACGCAATCCATGTGTTGCAATCATTTCTACTTTTGATTTTGTACATTAATTTTCTTCGTTGATTATCACCCCATCGCCATGTGTTGAAAGTGACCGAACAAACATACTGTTACTTGATTGGTAAATCGTTGTGTATTGTCATAAAAATGCAATGGATATATATTAGAATACAGCCTTAGTGAGATGAGGATCTAATTGAATAGAAAATATTTCTGCTTTCTAAATGTCTAAATCGGAATTTTTTCTGTGATTCATTTTCCCAAGCAGATTTCGTGAATGTGAAGTGATTATATTTTACACTCCAAAGGAATTCAGGTTTTCAGACAGAGAATCGTAAGAGTATAAGTGAATGTTTGTTTGTCGATATGACGTCACTGTTCATCGATATCCATGTGGATGTGTTGCTAACTGATTCGTCAGTTTGCTTTATTTAGGAGGTCATGCATATCACACATTATTTGTGATACGGATGATATCATTTGCGATTGTTGCTATTCAACTATCACGTTTTAGCGTTCTCTTTAGTTGTTTCTAGTCCAACAATTTGTTTGTTCACCCACTTCACTACTACTTTGTATTATATCAGTAGTTTGATGTACTTTGACTAAGTTATGGTTTACTCTGTCATGAAACTTTTATATATATGACGCCAGATTTTACCTGAATGATTCCCGTTGATCTTCAACTGCTTCTTTCAAACCAGTCTATTGAATCTTTCATATATTCTCACTACTCACTTTCCTAAAATTAAGTCAAGGAAATATGAACAAGTACATTTTCGTTCTCAAGTAGACGTAACGGTTGTGAACTGTTTTTTTCCGGATATTTGATATAATAGTTGTTATTGTATATTGAAATTCGACCAGTTTCTTCGTCAGTACAGAGAACGAAAGTGGTTGCGACTGAAATGTGGATAAAATCAACAAATGTGAGCAGAAATAGGTCAAAAATTCAAAACACAAATGCTCGGAAATCGACTAATGTCACTGTGAAATTTCATATCAGAACCTTCGAAAACGTGAGTGTCTAGGCAGTGTCATAACCAATAAATCAGTTAGTTCGAGTCCATGGCGTTTTTCAAGCTTCCCGTCTGACTTATTACCACCTCCAAAATTACTAACGGAACATGTACCTGAGTGACAAACGGTCACCGACTGTGAGATATCTCTGTATCAAAAAAATCATGATCCTTAACACTTACTACAAAACATTTGAAATAGAAATGACCCAAAATCGCGTGTAACATTCTCAGATATGCTGAGTCGATTTCCGAAGCCTTGCAAAGCTTCTAGCGAGACAACAATCGATGGCTGCAAGCTGTTAAACTCAAAGAGCTGAACATGATTTCCAAAGGAACTTAAGGGTAGCATATAAACGTCTTAAAAGCATAAGGGTAAGAAGTGATGCGTCATATGCTCTGTACATAACAAAACATGTGATCAGGAAGTAAGCATAAGTGGCTGAATTCATTCGCATAGCTCTACACTCTCAATTTTATGTAATCTTTTTAGTGATCGTGTGTGCTTATAGTTAGCGTGAAATTACAAAAATGGTTTAGAATATTGTTCACATTATCACATCATTTCAGGCCAACGACTTTTTTCTTTCCAATATGAAGGCGTAGTCATAGCATAATTAGTTGTGACCAACGTATCAATTCAAGCTATGTTATCCGACCTGGAGAGTGTTTACCTTGTCGTTCTTATCATTAAACCACCACAACCATGAGCATTATTATTATTATTGTTTCGAGGTCCTTGTTTATTTTTCCGCCCTTTTATGGCCAATCCATAAATCCCAATAATGAATGAAAAACCTGTCACATCACAAAAATATGAGTAAACCAGTCTGTTTTAGAATAAATGAGCTGAAATGAATTGAAAATTTTATCTGACGAGAGTCAAGTAGTGAAGTTTATTTATCGTTTACATCTAATTTTACTGAGTTAATTATTTCCGCATTCCTTCTATCACAAAATGTGAATTCATTATAAGCATTTTTTCATTAATTACCAAACATAGAGGGTTACGAGTAGGTGACAGTATATGACTTTGGGCGATTAACTGACCGAACAGGTCTTTCCTACACAGGTAGTTCGAATTTATGTTGACGAATCGCCAGTACCTCCTCAATACCATACCAACCGAAGACACTTTATCCATTCAGATATACACAGTCGGTAATTTTAAAAGGTGCTTGTTTTTCAGATGTGTCGCCTGAGTTCATCAAGTACTCACGAAATGAACAGGCAACTGTTTTCTATTATCTTGTTAGTAGCCATGGCCGATAAATCACAGAGAGGCTTCTGTATAGTGTGATGTTTCTTTAGTCAATGCAAGCAGCTCCACAGAAGCATGAGATTTCGCAAAGGGTGAGTGATGTGAGCCAAAGCGACACTTTGTTTTTCATGCAATCACCTGTTACCTGCGAACTGTGAAAATTCAGCAATAGCTCATCTGGAAATAATGAATCTCCAAGAGATCCACATAATCAGTTCTTCAGAATCTAGGCAACGGCATCACCTTTAAATTCAAAATTATTAAGGGGCTGTGTTTCATCTAACTAACTAACATCGTCATATTCGGTGACTTTAGTGTCCTGGATTTTCGGTGTCTTACATGATCATCAGTTTGGACTTTGGAACAAATGTGCTGGTTGTTTCTGTGGGCATCTGGTAGATACGAATTTGCCTTTTTCACAAAATATGCCCCAACCAACCAAATTCCTCGGCATTTTAAATAATCGTGTATTTTAAAATAGGATACAGGTGGATACAGGTCAGTTCAATTATGTTTCAAATTCAAATTTGAATGAACTCGTAAGTTCTCACACATGAGGAGTTTCACATAGACTGAAATTACTGAGTACTGATGGTTGGATTCCAACACTTCAGTAGTTTCCATCGACTCATACGTGAAAAAATTATCCTTACTTTGAAGTTAGAAACATGTTGATATTAGCACCACGGAACTATGTATAGGAGAAGGCAAACTTCAGTTGAGGTATAAGAAGCATCTTCAGTTGTAGAAGCGTTCCTAGACATCCGAATCCGTACAAATACAAGAAACAAAAGACGAAGAATCTCATCCTGCAGATAGAAATGCTCCTGACGACTGGATTGGGTATCAACTTTATCTGTGCTATATAATTATGAGTATACAAATAATATGACAGCTACACAACTACTCAGGCTGCTCTTGATTTCATCATCTCGACAGATGGATAATGATCTGACTGAGTAATGGTGGAGACGCATACTGAATTAGGTAGTCTGATAAAGGACGATAACTTGTAAATGTCAAAGTCACTCACACATCCAGGAAAACCACGGAATCTCCATCACATTCACTTGAAACGATGGTTTACAAGCATATCATTAACACTTTTGGTAGACTAAGATAAACTGACACTTTGTTGATGACCATGTGAATGTTATATGTATGTTATCCGTCAAAATTTGACAATAAGTGTGTGATTTCGAATTGGAATTGAGAAAAGTCGAAAAAACCAATCAGAGTTGATCACTATGTGGATACGCGTTTGTGTCTGTGAATAAAAGTTCAAACTCTGATGTTGGATAAACCAAAACAGAAGAAATCTGATGAAGCGTCTGAATTTCTAAGGTGCAGCATTTGGAGAGCTTGTTGAGTATTAGGTGAGTTGTAAAGTCTAATAAGATTATTTTAATGCAGTTCCTAAGTGAGTCAAATGTCTCACACACATAGTTCCATGGTGCTAATATCAACATGTTTCTAACTTCAAAGTAAGGATAATTTTTTCACGTATGAGTCGATGGAAACTACTGAAGTGTTGGAATCCAACCATCAGTACTCAGTAATTTCAGTCTATATGAAACTCCTCATGTGTGAGAACGTACGACTCCAATGAAGTTTGAATTCGAAGCATAACTTAAGAGACAGGGAGAGAGATTGTACTGGATGCTATGATTGATATGCGGCTACTCGAACTGGAAATTGAGTAGTTGATAATACACTTTGAATCTAACAGCTAGTTTCAAAACACAGATGAATCTGGAGAACACGGCTCTACGTGCATTCGCAGGTGACTACTTCGAAAGTTATGTGCGAGGGATTATTTCAGAAATTCATTTGGGTTCCCAGTTTACAAATCACTATTGGCTCAAACATTTGGAAATTCAAATTGAGCGAGCCTATTAACAAGTTTAAATGCGTGTGAAGATTGGGTGTTGAAATAAAGCGAATAAGAACAACTTTCACTGAATCGAGATACGCGTATATTTCATGTCCCCTAGTTCTACTTATTTGATTGTAGGACTTAAAGTGAATGCACAATGTGTTATTTGCAATTCCTTTTGCTGCTCACATGTTAGCTCGTTTCAACGGATATCAAGGCTCGAATGAATATCTTTAATATACTGGGTTATTCCAAGGAAATCACTTTGAATGTGAGATTTTCAGTAATGTGGGTTATCACTATATTCAGTTTTCACGAGATGGTTTAACGTTGATGTTATCAATATTGCATATTGGTCGTGGTGATACCTTTTTAAGTTTACGTACCTACTGATTTGATGTGAAGAAGAATCCTCGAATTTTTGATATTGTTTAGCCATTTTGTTCCTATCAGTTCAAGCCAAGAATGCCTTTAAGTTTATTTCTACGAACTGTGCAGATTTGTATTGGGAGGTTTTCCTGTTTTGTTCTGTTCCATTCAAACTGAATTCATTCTACGCCTTGTCTGGTCTTCTTTTTGCTGGCGTTTCATTCACCTCTCATGCATTTGACAGATTGTGTATGTCACTGAACTTTGTTCACCGAAATTTTGATTCGGATTTTACTTTACTGCATTAGCGTTAAAATTCTTAGTGGGTTACACGTCTCTGTGTTTTCCTTTACCTTCCTCGTAGATGAGATACATATTTTCATGCATCTAGAAATTTAATACTGTTAGTTTATTCATTATTCACACAGCGTGATTATCTTCCTTTTTTGTGTAATGGAGAAATTGTCCGGAATATCCCTCGAGGACGATCTACTCATAATATTTCTACATATTTAACCATTTCAACTAACTTTAAAATTACGATACGTTTTCCCCAAGATATTTGCATATCAAAGGTTGACTTTTGGCCTTTATTATCTGCCTTTGTTCATGTTCGATTTTTTATTGTAAAACGTCTCTTTGTGGTTGTGTGTACATCATGACTGTATTGTTTATCGATCTGAGTTTTTTTGAGTTTTTGTTTAAGGTCATTTTGTCCTGGAAAGGCTTGTTTCGTGATTGCTGTGGACAAAGTGCCTACCCGAGGCTGTTACGATGCTAGATCTTTTGTCACGAGGTCACTGCTTAACTACTGACCAGTGCCCACTTAACTGGTAAAGCAGAACACGCGAGAATCAGCGGTAAAACCAGGTTCATTTATTATGACAAAAGTTACCGCATTTCTACAAAAATAAGGTAGGCTGGAAATCAACCAATCCGGTTGAGAGTTGGAATTGTGCAAGCGTCCAATCAGAAAGCAGGACAATTGCATGTCAACGACTTGTTAATAACGCGATAATAACTTGACTGAGATATGATAATGACCTGATAATTGCATGTGTTTTGCCTCTTCCTATCACCTCCCCTTTTAAGATAGGGCTACTGGTAGCTTTTGTATCGCGGAATCACTTGTAGGTACTTTGGCGGTCTTGGTTGTCGTTGTGATCTCCTTGGCTGCTGGGACACTTTGCCTTTGTTTCGACTATTTTGGCCATGTGACGTTTTCGGATCCGTCGTATCTATCAATAGCTCAAATTGTACGTCGGCGGACTTGGAATCGTTCAACTGTTTACCAACTAGTCTATTTCTTATTTGATTGACATGCCTGACCCAAATAAGGTCTCCAACCTTAACCTTGTAAATGACTTGGCCTTTTCTTCCAACGACCACTCCAGAAACCCATGGGCGATCTCTGTGTATGTAATCACGAACCAGTACCGACTGACCAACCATGAAACGTCTTTGCTTGGTGCCATGACGTCTATTGAACCAAAATTCACTATTTCGACCACATTTGCTCCGTCTTGATGTGATCGGGATAACTGTATCCAAAGTAGTACGTAATCTTCTTCCAAACATAGCTTCTGCGGGAGATGTTTGATTTGGGCATGATGGGTTGGTTGTGGTTCGATAAATGAAGAGGAAATTGTGCAATACATCCTCTGTCGATCCCTCCCCGTTTGACTTCTGAAGTGCGCGCTTGAGTGTATCAACAAAACGCTCTGCTTGTCCATTTGACTGAAGATGGTAAGGCGGGCTGCGAATATACTGAACACCTAGCCGCTCACAAAACTGTTTGAATTGTTCAGCTGTAAACTGAGGTCCGTTATCGGAAACGATGATCTCTGGAACACCAAATCTGCTGAAAAGTTGAACCAACTTATTTAATGTTATCGTCACTGTGGTATTTTGCATAATGAAAACCTCCGGCCACTTGGAATACGCGTCGATTACCACGAGAAACTGTTTGCCATTGATTGGGCCGGCAAATCTATGTGGATTCTTGACCACGGTTTTCCCGGGTTGGGCCACGGCTGTAGGTCTGTCTTGATAGGCATTTTCAAAGCCTGAGCACAGCAAACCATCACTTCCAATTCACGATCGATATTTGGCCAGTAGACGTAACAGCGTGTCAACGATTTCATATGACCAATACCAGGATGCGTAAAATGTAGTTGACTCATGACTTTTTGTTGAAGACTTCGAGGCACGACCACACGTTCGCCAAACATAATGCAGTCATTGACCAAGGATAACGAATGTCGTCGTTGATAGAACTGTTTTAAATCTGGACAATCAATACGCGAGGGCCAGCCACAACGCAGATACTGTTGAACTGACTGTAATGTCGGGTCACGCTGCGTCTCTCGTTGAACCATGTCGGCTGAGACAGGTGAAGTGTTTATTGCTGTCGTCAATATGTGGCACACGTCTTCATCGACAGAAACGCCGGCGATCACAGCGTCCTCCTTTGCGGGCTTGTTATAGCTGAGTAAACGCGAGAGGACATCTGCATTTCCGAAATCTTTTATAGGTTTGTACTTGATCTGAAAGTCGTATCCTAGTAGCATAGTCACCCATCGTTGGAGTCGATTGGCTGTATAGACTGGAATACCTTTCTTGGAGCCAAAAATCGATAATAGTGGTTTGTGATCAGTAAAAAGTGTGAACTTTCGGCCAAGCAGCATTTTGTGGAACTTTTGAATCCCAAACACGAGTGCTAATCCTTCCTTTTCGACCTGACTGTAATTCTGCTCTACCTTTGTCAAGGTTTGCGATGCATATGCTATTGGCTTTTCAACACCGTCTGGAAACACATGTGAACTGACAGCGCCAATACCATAGTTGGACGCATCTGCAGCTAATGTTATATCCAGCTTTGGATTGCAATGTGTTAACAGCAGGTCATACTGGAGTAATTTCTTGACCTTGATGAAAGCTTGTTGGCGTTCTTCTGACCAGTTCCATTTAGCATTCTTCATGAGCAACTGATTCATTGGGGCCCTGAGACGTTGTAAATCTGGCAGGAACGCACTATAGTAACTGATCATCCCCAGGAAGGACTGCAACGTACTGAGATTATTAGGGGCAGGCATCTGTTGAATAGCTGACACACTGGAGGGGTCGGGTTTGCGACCATCTTTGTCAAAAATGAATCCCAGGTACTTCACTGAAGTCATGAAAAAATTGCACTTATCCGGACGTAAATGGAAACCGGAATGACTGAGTATTGTCAGGACTTCGTGCAACCGATTGAAGAGTTCGAATTGAGTTTCTCCTGTGACTATGATATCATCGAGGTAAACGGCCACTCCCGATACACCAGCCAATATTGCATCCATTATCTGTTGGAATATAGCAGGAGCAGGTTTAACACCATATGGAAGTCGCTGGAACTGATACAGTCCTTTGTGAGGGTTGATTGTCAGAAGCTCTTTAGAATCATCTTCGACCTCGATCTGTAGGTATGCCTCAGCTAGATCAAGTTTACTGAAGTATTTACCGCCATTCAGTTTGACAAATAGATCTTGCGGTACTGGTAGTGGATACGGTTGATCTTCAAGGGCATTATTGAGTCCTGTTGAGAAATCAGCACAAAGTCTGATGGTACCGTTTGCTTTCTTGACAAACACTATGGGGGCTGCCCAGGATGAGTAATCGACTGGCTTGATAACGTTCAACTTTTCTAAACGATCCAGCTCTGCATCAAGGGACGATAATGCGGCATACGGTACGGGGCGTTTTGGTCTAAAAACTGGTTTGGCATCAGGTTTGAGGTATAGTCTGGCTTTTTGTACGGTACAGCAACCCAAAGACTCTTGAAAAACGGCAGCGTGTTTGGTGCGAAGATGACTGATGAACTTTGCGGTCGAGTTCGGATGCATCAACATGTTGGTAGGACTATCTGAGCACTGTACATTGGAACAAACTGAGTTCAGTGGGACATCCCAGAGTTTCATCTTTTCGATCCAGTCAATACCAAGCAAGTTGAAATCATGACGATTGGTGATGTAGCAAGTTCCTTGGAACGAGGTCGCCTGGAAAGTTACGTCGCATTCAATCTGGCCAGATAATTTCATTACGTCACCCGACGCGTTTCTTGCAGTATGCTCCGTTCTCTGATAAGGTGGACACCCGAGTGCCCGCCACGTCTGGGGAGAGATTATTGTGATATCAGAGGCAGTATCTAACTGTAGTCGAACTGGCTTCTGGTTGATAGAAAGTGTGGCAAACTTTCTTTTTGACTCGAAGTCAACTTTGAAGGTAGCGAACATACTGCTGATTTGAGGTTTTGTCGACCGAGATCGAAACTTTCGTGACTGTGCCATCGTATTGTGAGATCGGATTGATCTAGGTTTCACTGGGTGACAAAATCCTTCCTTGTGACCATACTTGTTACAGATACTGCATTTATGTCTTTTATACGGGCAAAATTTACCCAAATGCCACGATCCACAAAACCAACAATTTGTGGGAGGCTTGTGTTTGACTGTTTGACTTGACAGCCTGAACAGAAGTAAATTCATGAACTTGACCGTCCTCAATCAACTTCGTGTCATGCTTTAGATTAATGATTCTCTGGCACTCAGCAGCTACCTCCTGTAAAGTCATGTCCGTTTTGCGTTCAATCTCTGCAAGGATTCGGGTATGAATATCACTGTCAACTGAAGGTTTGAAACCGCAGACAAAGATCAAGCGTTTAAACTGGTCATCCGTAAGTGATCGAATTTTCGATCGCTCGCATTCACGATTCACCTTACCAGCATAGGTGAGAATATCATCTCCTGGATCTTTGGATATCTTGAAACAATTGTAACGGATACTGAAGAGAGATAACTGTTCACCGAAAATATTGGTTAACGTTTGAACGGTTTCTTCAAAGTTGAGTTCTCTGGAGTTCTTTGGTAGTTCATTTTATTTGCCGCTTAACTGCTAGAAAGTATGAATATTCATTTTTCATAACCATCATTGTTATTTCTGATACACTTTCATTTATTTCATTACTAATGAACAGTAACATATGAACATTGTTTTCAGTTAACTAATTATGTACAGATCCTTCTGTTCTGGTGTATCTCTGGATTGAAATTTTCATTGGAACTCTCAATGCTGAGTTATCTAATTTGATTTATATTTCGCGATAAGTTTTCACAGTTCGGGTTAAATTACCTTTTCTCCGATACCGTTCGAAGAATGAATCACATAGCACTTGTTTCATGTTAAACTATAGCTCTGTGGCATTGGTTGGCAGAACGCTGTCGAACACTGTGTCTAATCAAGTAACCCATGCTCTATAAGACTACTTGAGTATTAGGAAAGCAGACAGTGGTATCATCAAATTCGCTATTCGTGAATAAACTTCGAGGTCAGTGGTTTGCTCTGTTTGGGGTGAAGCGTAACCACATTTAATTTTTAAATACATATTATTATTCAGCAACAGTATGCTTTCTGTTTGCTGAAGAGACCGCTAGGTGACATCGCGCGTCACGCCCTCGAGTGGAACCCGAAAGGGAAGCGACGTGTGGGACGTCCAAGGGTGATACGGAGGAGATCGTAAGAAGAGGAGTTGAAAGAATATGAACTAACATTGATGCAGGCGAAAAGTACAGCAGAAGACAGAAGCAAATGGAGACGTGCAGTTGAAGCCCTATGTTTTACTGGGAACCCAAGGGAGCAATAATAATAATAATGCTTTCTGTTATGAGTTGCTTGAATTCCCACTGACCAGACTACCGTTTTCTGTGTTATACTAGCCTAATCACTAGACCGTGACTCATTTCGGTGAAATTAAGCAATCAATTGTATGAAAAAAAATATATAGATCGAGGAATATTTACTAACCAAGGTAATAATATTAATGATCGCCTTTATTCAAAAAACATTACTTATTATGCATAAAAGTTTTCTCGGCATTCATCACGATATTTTATGTGATGTAAACAAAATTAAAGTAATATTAGCCACAGGAATTTCTCCACATTCACGGAATTGAAGTTAAAATATTCGATGAACAAATGAAAAGAATAAATATAATAACAATAATAATAACAGTAGGTATGTTGGAATCACTAGTGTCGATTCAGTTTGCAAATTTAATCATGTTACAGAATAGTGAATCGAATGTTCTTCTGATATACCATGGTGAGGGGAAAGACAAGAATAACAATTAACTACAGAGCTTAAATGATGTTAACAGTTGCCATAAAATTCATATAAAAGTTGTAAAGATTACGAATATGTGAATTGCAATAGGAAAAACGTTTCATGTTGTAAGGGTGGAGGAAATCGTTTGAAAAATAGTCAAAGAAGATTAGTTAGTTCTTGCCTAACACTATTTTCATCACGTAAAATTCGTGGAAATTTTATACTTAGATGTGCGGGAATTGAGTATTCTGAAAAGACATATTGTCTCACCTGAGGAGACACAATGTCGGAGATGCGTGTAAAGTGGGTGCCTACAGTCTCATGAAACTCCTCCAGCAAATTTATTGCATGAAATAAAGTGTCTATCAATGACGTTGTCAAAGATATGGCCGAATTTTCTGACGTCAATCGCCTTACTGACAGTCTTTACAGTTCTGCGAAGTATGACATAGTCTTTTTTAAGCAATCAAGGAATGAATAAGCGGGAACGGTAAAGAAGAAAAGGTAAAATGCACGAGTTGACACTCTGTAAGAGAAGACGTTGAGTTATGACTGAGTGCCTTAGCTTCCGAAATCAAAACGTCAGACGAAATAATCTTCTAGAAATCGTTAAGTCATGGGAAGACAAGATAGATCCAAATAAAGAATTAATCTAAAATACTTAACTCCAGACTTGGTTTCCATATCATTATCATCACTTTTGCACTGGTTATTTCGTTTCATCGAAAACTGAATGTAACAGTCTGACATTTCCAAAGATTTAGTTTAAGACCATCAGACTATGACCATTTCCTGACTCCTGAAGGAGAGCTGTTCATCTTGGTATAGTCTAGCCGGGAGTTAACAGATATTGAAATAGTTACATAGTCCGCATATTTAACAAAGTTCGTTTCATCAGAGTGAAGCAAGTCATTCACGAATGAAGAAAATAGAAAAAGAGAAAGGACAATGTCGACAGAGACACCAGCCTTAGTAAGCAATGGAGTGGACGAATTCCCTCGATATACTGCTTTCTTTCTTACAATGAGAATTCAGCCATATGAGACCCCAACCGTCAGTCTGAATTTAGGAAAGCTTATTGAACAAGATGTCCCTAGGTACTGAGTCGAAATCAGATGCGTAATCTGAGAATTAGCAGTCGAAAGATTTGCTCCTTTGTGTTAGCTGAATATGATGTTATATTGCATGACTGCAGTTGCATCTTAAGTACCTCTACTATGTTTTCAGGCGAACTGCTCGGGATCGTTAAAGGCTTTAAGTGAAGGTTAGAAATTAGAAAAGGCCAAGTTTTCCATAACTTTTAGAGAAATAGCGGTAAAAGCAATACATCTAAATTTAAAACATGTTCCAGTAGATTGTTTAGGCATAAGTGAAATTTAAATGTACTTCCAAAAACTTGGCACGCAATTTCAGGGAGAAGATTCATTTAATATGTCCGTGAGAGGTTAACGTAAGTTGTCTGCACATTTCATACGACCAGGTTCGGGCAAACCATCTGAACTTAGGCTACCAGAAGGGTTCAGCGACGGGAGACATTTGAGAAGGTCATTTTTATTGAGACTAGTGAATTAGCTTTCAGTAACATTTGTGACACTAGAAAGCTTGTCATTTGTGGGAGAATGTATCAAAGACTTGTTTAGTATGCACACATGAAATGAATAAGGAATACTGTTTATTTCCTTACCTCAAGTAGATTCTTCGAAAAAGTTTCCATATATTAGAGGCAGTTTAACAGGATACAAATTTCTGTTTATAAATTGAATTCAACCTGCGCATGTCAAATTTGATTAGGATGATAATTCTTTTCACAACAATTTTATCCTTGGTTTTATATGACTTCTCCTTTTCCCTGCGATGCGTTGCTCTGAGGCAACAGGTGTCAAGACAAAAAATTTGAGATAACATGTAATATTTAAGATAGTGTCATCAACCGAGTCTTCATTAAAGAAGTCCCACCTTATATATACGAATAAGCTCCTAAGATTCCGAACAATCCGATAAGAGTAACATCTATGTACAATTTTCTTGGACAGGTGTGGAAAGGTTCTATTATGTAAATTTCTGTAAATATTAGGACAAATTACAACATTAATATGATCGAAGTTAAACAGCGAGGCTCTCTTACGAGCTTTGTATATTCTGGTGTCATTTAAAAAAACAATATCGAAGTAATTATCTAGTTGTGTGATAAAGTTAATGATATTTTCATGACCTAGCACTGTTAGGAAACTGCAACCACAAAAACTAAATTCTACCGTCTCTTGACCGCTGCCTGTTTTTTTGTAATTTCAGTCTAATTCAGCTAACATTACCTATCGAGGAAGGTAACTGCTATGCATATGTATTTATTATATATCCCAGCCATCTCAATCCATGCACAATCACAACTTCATCGATTGCCTTTCCTCCTCACCTAATATAAGAAATCACCTCCTAATAGTACACTCATGATCAAAGAAAATAAAGACTTTGTATATCTTCAACTACCAATAAATACATATGTCAGCCCCAAAGGAGGGCACAGCGAACTAGTGTGCAGTGCATATATTCTTTGACTGATTGCACAATGGACACCATGCGTATACCAGAATTGGCGTAGGTTGACAAACTCTGCACATGGAAAAATAAAAGTACAGTGTTAAATCGTTTACAGATCTGAAAATATTTGATCGAACGACGTACATTTAGACTACTATTTCGCTTGAACATACTCTATGAGTAGTAAGTGAACTTACGCTGAAAATTAAGTACGATGGATTACCGTATTGTTCAGAGTAAAGCAATTATTAAAATTATTTTCTCGGTACTTTCAGAAATTGGCATACACATCAGAACAACATTTTTCGAGTTCATATTACATATAGTTGACTCTTATCACGTATGTTTCCTTCTTTTTACATTACTTTGATGTTCAATTTAAGTGTCGATAAGCCTTTTTGATGATAATACCGACAGAATGACTAAAACCACAGGACAAAGTACCGAAGGAGGAGATTATCATCACAGAAACCGAAGTTACAACAAGATAGATCTGATATGTATCCACATATATATATTTATGTGTGTGTGTGCATGTTGGTCTCTCTTTCTGTTTGCTCGGTTAGTCTGTGACCACTTCACTTGTATGGACTTGTCTCCTTTAATAATGTGTATTCTCCTTATATTATATTATATATAATATGAGTGTTTGTTGACAGTCCGTTGCTTGGTGACATATATCCATATATGTTTGTTGGCATGTCTGCTATATTCGCTATGTATAATTGGATCGACACTCCATTATAATTAGCCATTCATGTTAAGACTGTCTAATGATTTTTCCCACGCTTGTCTGAATTATTTATATATATTCGCATTCACAATTTGTGAGAACTACTTTACTTTACAACTACTTGACTTGCTTACCACTTTGGTGTGAGACCATTTATTTTCGTCTCCTTGTGTTTGGACAATAGAAGTATCATCGCAAACCTAGTGGTCTTCTGATTTCCGCCTTCTCGCGTCAGGACTATTAGTTTCTCGACCAGTCCATAACAATAATTCAGCGACGAGTACATAACAATTTGGCGACGGGGAAACTAGTACATAACAATTTGGCGACGGGGGAAAAACTACTATTAACCACACAGCAGCAACAACATAACAATTTACTATGGATTATTCTAAATTGGAATTATTGTTTGAACAACAATTGAAATTAATGGAAATGTTCGTCAACCAACAGACTGGTCCAGCTCCACCTTCAAGCAATCCCAATCATACCATGCTACCATCTGTCGACGGAATTGTGAACAGTATTTCACAGTTCAATTATGACCCAGAGGCTAATGTCACTTTTGACACATGGTATCAACGTTATGAGGATTTATTCACTGTTGATCTCGCCTCACAAGACGATGCCTGGAAGGTGCGAGTTTTGCTACGTAAATTGGGTCCGGCAGAATATGAACGGTACTGCAACCTAATTTTACCACAGAAACCACGTGACAATTGTTTCGATGATACAATAAAGTTGCTGCGTGAACATTTCGGAGACCACTCCTCATTATTCAGTATACGTTATCGTTGCCTCAAGCTGGCAATGAATGAAAATGATGATTTTCTTACTCACGTTGGCACAGTCAACCGAGAATGTGAGAGATTTCGACTCAGGTCCTTAACAGATGATCAGTTCAAAGCCTTGATTCTCATATGCAGTCTCCAATCTCCTCGTTTCACAGATATCCGAACTCGACTGCTCAATCAGCTAGAACAAAATCCCAAGTTAACATTACATGACATAGCTGATGAATATCAACGGCTGATTAATCTGCAGAAAGACACACACTTGGTCGAATCAACACCTCCGAGAAGCTCTGATATTCGTGCATTACGAAAGAGCAAAAATCTCTCATCAGCTACTCCTGACCCACCTACTTCTCCTAATGTTCCGCGGAAATCTACACATACTCGTCCAACTTCTCATAATACTGCAAAGAAGACCCCTCCATCACCATGCTGGCATTGTGGCGCGTGGCACTTTGTAAAGTCTTGCCCATACAAAAATCATCGTTGCAGCAAGTGCAAAATCATCGGTCATAAAAATGGGTTTTGTCAGCCACGCCAACTCAGATATCATAATCCAGCAAAAGCTCAACAAAATGTCGGTCCTAAATCTCCAAAAAGATCACTGAGTCTACGTGCAACCTGTCAAGTCACAACACCAGCTATGCGGAAATATATTGACCTTCAGATGAATGGTCATGATACTCGTCTGCAGCTAGATACTGCCTCTGATATTACTGTTATATCAGAGAAACTTTGGAATTATATTGGCAGACCACCTATCACCAATACTTCCCAGTCTCTTCTCAGCGCCTGTGGTGGGCGCCTCAAACTAATTGGTGAACTCAAATGTTCTGTTTCCTTCCGCAATACCAAATTCACAGGAATTTGTTACGTCACGAAGAATGATTTAAATGTTTTGGGACTTGATTGGTTCGATCGTTTGCATCTGGCTGATGTCCCACTAAATTCTCTACGCAATACAGTGAAGAAGCATAAAATGCTAGACAATTCCGGACGGAGCCGAAGCCGCAAACCCAACAATCAGACGAAACGACAGGCGTCAACAACAAGCCCAAAGGTCCCAGATAAACCCCCAGGTAAACATCCTACTAATCATTCATCTTCTCAAAAGGGGAGGTGATATGTATCCACATATATATATTTATGTGTGTGTGTGCATGTTGGTCTCTCTTTCTGTTTGCTCGGTTAGTCTGTGACCACTTCACTTGTATGGACTTGTCTCCTTTAATAATGTGTATTCTCCTTATATTATATTATATATAATATGAGTGTTTGTTGACAGTCCGTTGCTTGGTGACATATATCCATATATGTTTGTTGGCATGTCTGCTATATTCGCTATGTATAATTGGATCGACACTCCATTATAATTAGCCATTCATGTTAAGACTGTCTAATGATTTTTCCCACGCTTGTCTGAATTATTTATATATATTCGCATTCACAATCTGTGTGAACTACTTTACTTTACAACTACTTGACTTGCTTACCACTTTGGTGTGAGACCATTTATTTTCGTCTCCTTGTGTTTGGACAATAGAAGTATCATCGCAAACCTAGTGGTCTTCTGATTTCCGCCTTCTCGCGTCAGGACTATTAGTTTCTCGACCAGTCCATAACAATAATTCAGCGACGAGTACATAACAATTTGGCGACGGGGAAACTAGTACATAACAATTTGGCGACGGGGAAACTAGTACATAACAAGATCAGACTTATTCTTTCATTCATTGAAAATGTTTTAATTTTTAAAACAAATTGGAATCTAACCTCCAATGTAGTGCCTTATTTCAACAGCCAGAGGGCACTTTTCAAACTTAACTAAATTTGTGTCTAATTTTCAACGTCTTCTACTACACTAGACCCGACTATACTCCATGGTTTGGTCTCATATTTGAAAAGTAATCACACACGTTCCTGAAAAGTTCAGACAGATTGCGTTGTATAAGCTATCGTATTTTATGTTTAGTGATCAACTCGGTAGTGAACTCAAGAAATGCATAGCTGTTGATGTATGTCAGTATAAATACATGGAGCTCCGTCTCACTCGCTCATGACTCCCACAGCAGTGTCTGTAGTTCTCAAGCATTATGCTCTAAGGATCATTAGATGGCGCAGTGAGTTATGCAAATAACTCGCTGTACATTATTATTATTATTGTATCCTTTAGTTCCTAGAGGAACATAGGGCTTCAGCTGCGCACCTCCATTGACTTCGGTTTTTTGACAACTTTTTCACCCTGCTCCAGGTCTGCCCACATGCTTTCATCTCCTCTTCACATGACCTCCTCCAAGTCACCCTTGGACGACCAACTCGCCGCCTCCCTTTCGGGTTCCACTCGAGGGCTTGTCTAGTGATGTCACTTGTTGGTTTCCTCAGCGTATGGCCAATCCATCTCCATTTCTTTCTGCCTATTTGTTTAACAATCGGTTCCTGATTGGTTCGCTCCCAGAGACCCCTGTTGCTGATCTTTTCTGGCCATCTGATCTTGAGTATTGAGCGAAGACAGCTGTTAATGAAGGTCTGAAGTTTGTTTGAGATGCTCTTTATAACTCGCCAAGTCTCTGATCCGTATAGTAGCACTGACTTCACATTGGAGTTGAAAATCCGGATCTTATTTTTGATGCTGAATGCTGTTGACCTCCACACAGATTTGAGAGTAATGAAAGCTTGTCTTGCTTTTCCGATTCTGGCTTTGATGTCCTCGTCAGTTCCGCCTGTAGTTGAGACGATGCTTCCCAGGTAGGTGAAGGAGGTTGTTTCTTTCAGGTTCTTCCCATTTATGCTTATTGTGGTCTGTTGTTGTGATAATAATAATTGTGATAATTTCCGCAAACACTTTGCATAAAATTTTAGAGTTATAAGAGATTTTATTTATGACCAAAATGTAGCGTAATAGTCGAAAAGCGCGCTCAAGGTCAATACGTATCAACTCGCTGTACAAGAGGAGTATATTGATATTTGTTTGAATTTGTGGCTTAGTATGGTGGCTGAACTTACTTCTAAATACCTACGTATAGTATCTGAAAACTGCAAATCGTCTAGAAGTGTGGAAATATACTACACCGTTGTGTACCTTTCCATGCACCTATCAAATACATAAAAATTTGATCAACCTGATGTAGACCTCCATAATTTACTTTGATAGTCTTTCAACAAACGGCTCTAGGATGCATGGTGATGAGAATAGACTATTGATTTGATTTTGTCACGAGTTGGTATTAACTGACCATTTGAAATTCCAGTCTTCTTTGACCTTATTCTTTGAAGATGATGTCACTTAACTGAACATGAAATAAAGGCCAAAATGGAGTCGCTAAGGCTTGTGTTGTCTACTCTCACAGATTCCCAATACATTTTCACCACATCTCACTTCTTCTAAACTCTGAGTAGTCTTCTTAGCTTTCATCGTCGTACAGGCATGAAGTGGCCTCACTGTTAATTCTGCTTTCATCGAAATAAAATATTTCGCATGACTGCCTTTATGAAAGCACCGTCAGCCTGCATCATTCGTTCACTCTGATTCCAGCTAAGAAATTAGGTACTCTGTGTTTGAAGCTTGTGTCATCGGAAATCATTTCCAACATCCCGCTGTTCATTTCTTCAACACAAGCCTCTGTCTGCTACGGAAAACCAGTTGAGCCCAATAAAAGTGGAATTTGACTATACATAATGTTTACCTCATACCCTTTTAAAAGACAGGTTGTTGTAAACGTTTTGCCATAACGTGAATAACCGCCAGTCCATCTGTCACAAGGCTTCATGAACTAGCATTGTAACAACAGAAGACAAGGGCCAGGCAACAGATCATCTATGTGCTAACTGTATCTGCCTACGCAAAGTCTGCTGTGGTGGGTTGTTGAGTCAGCCTTTGTTCTCATTTTTCTCACGACAGAAATTGGCGACGTAAAAATTGACGTATATTAGTGCCTACCAAGTTGGCTAGCAGTCAGCTCTCACCACATTATGACGCTATGACAGGTGATTGACAGTAATTCCCTGCATTTGGATCTTGTACTCACTCATTTCTTGCGAACGCAAAATCCACAATTCATGACTACGCAGTTTCTACTCATTCTCACTACTTGAGGATCAAAAATAATCTCACTTGTATTGCATTTTTAATGTGGTACAATAAAAAAAGTAAAACTGACAATACACTTATTTAAAACTATTCCAGATGTTTATTCAAAAATCAATCTAATGGAGAAGAAGTGTCTTTTTGCTGCTTAGGACTGAACAACACGTGGAAGATGGCCACCTCCGATGAAACGAGCAAATTCAGCCAGATAATTAACATGCCAATTATCACTCCACCGAGTACGTGTTGATCATTTCGGAATGTGAATCGTCTATCACCAAGAAGAGCTCGAACAATGATAGCTATCTCCTGAAAATGGAAAGGGAAGATTGATGAAACTTATTAGTGTCCAGTATGTTTTCAGGCAGTACAAATGCATTCGTGAATTCGTGAACAGAAATAAGTAAGATACTTAAGTTATGTGAATAGACCATGAAAGTCCAATCATATCATAAGATTTCTAATGACGATAACGAAATGATTTCAACTGACATGGAGATTCAGTTAGCCAATGTATTTTATGTCTCCGACAGGCAGGTGTCAAAATGTAGATTGGTGACACTTGAGTAAAATTCATCCTCTTGATTACATGATTTGTCCGTACACCAAAAAAAACAGAACCATTTAGAACTGAAGACGTTTCAGCGGGACAACAGCGTTCATTTATCTCTCATAAATAATATTCAAGACGGTCACTTGGTGAGTCAGTTTATTCAGAAGTACAGTCTCAACGTCACTTATCTACTTCGTTCAGTGTCGCTTCGTATTCTCGGTAGACTAACGGGAGGTGTCATTTCCAGATGTGCAAATCGCTTTTTCAAATGATCGATTGATAAACATACCGAAATAACTGTCCATATCATGGCGAATCCACACAGCATGATAAGTACCTGTCAAGAGAATGGGAGGTGAAATCAACGATTTACTTCAAACGACACAAATATAAAATTATATTTTCTTCATTGTGACCATTAATTTAAATGACCGTGTAATTTCTGTTATTTATTTACTGCGCCTGGTGTAATGACGCATTATACCAATCTGACAAATTGTGGAATGGCTATCTGCAGTAAGCAGGAATCTCAATTACAGCCTCAGTGTAATTCATATTCCTGCAACTAACAGCTCAAACTGATAACGTTCTCTAGGAGACTGAAACTTGTTTGCTAACTAAGTTTCGAAATATCTTTACTCAAACTATCTTCACAATTTATGAGAAACTTGCCAAGTTTGGATAACATCAGTAGTAGATTATCGACATTCCAGGTAAGAAATTGAAGTGTTTGATTTCATGCTCGCACTCTTCTAAATTACTAACAGTTCTCCATCATACCTTCTTAACTCTTCTGTCATCTTGCTTGAGATTAGAGCCTCCAACATTGTGTGGAAATACCAAGTGTCCAATAAGACTCTCGAAATCATCCAAGCAACGCACATTGGTTGGCCTACAGTAGACTCTTAAAGTACTTTATTCCAGTAATGTTTAGGTATACTGGTTTTCTGCCTTTAAGTGTCAATAGTGACAGTGATGTTTTAGGCACAGAAAAGTCGTCAGATATGCCGCCTCTGTTCCGTCTATTCCTGGCTTATCTTGTGGTAAGTAAACTATGTGTCTCTGTCAAATATCCTCAGCAAAAGATGAAATTTCACGATGACCAACCCAATGTTCATCTGAACACTTACATCGTATTCTTGAAAATAAATGAAAGGGAAGAATACCACACAAAAGAATAATTCAATGACGAATGTGGCAAGAATGAACGGGCCGAAACTTTTGAGCAAATCGAATCTCCTAAGTACACTGACAGCCACAACAATTCCTGCAATAAGCATGGTAATAATCCATGTGACAAACGTCCACCAGATTTCTACATCGATAAGCGGTACAGCTGCGGGAAAAACGATGATTATTGTCTGTGGGAGGAAAGAGGAATATAGGTTAAGAATGATGCAATTCAATATGATTGTATTGAAAGTACTTTTGGAAATGAATTTGTATTCTCAACTGATGTTGTATGGTTGAAATGAGAAGGCAGGAAGCGATACATCTTCTAGAATAAATCAACAGGGATTTATCAAGTATTTTCACATAAAGTTATTGAGAGATGTATGTTGTTTGAGATAGCGCTAATAATTCTTTGAAATGGTTTCAATGAGCACGTGTTTCCGTTCATTGCATATTGTTACAGATCTTGTGAAAGATCGTCGTTAAGGAAATGCATTTCTCTTTCTCCTCGAACCTGTTCACATTTAAATACTCCAGTTTCGCAGCTAAATGATATGTTCATGGTGAGTAGTCAGCGTATTATTAGTGGTATCAACTACTTAATTGTTATCGTTTTCATCGGTTATTCCACTCAGCTGGGAATATTATTTCAACTTCATCATGATTTACTTTATATCAGAACTGGTTTGTTTGAATCTCGAATGAAATCGAGGCTTCTTCCTCGATAACACTCAAACGAATTCCATTGGGGATACAATTCTATTTTGATAAACCATATCAAGACATACGAATCATTGGAAATGATGTGTCGACTAGTGTGTTCGAGTGACGTCATTCCTTCCCTCGGCCGAATACTTATGATGCCAGGATTTCAACTTAATTGCTGTATAATCCAAACGTTTCATCGAGAGTTATCACGTAACCTGTGATGGGAGTTATGAGAAAGGCAACAAGCGAAAGATGCCCGTGTCTAAACTTTAGGCAATCTGATACACAAGACAAACCATTTTTTAATGAATTTACCGCTTTCATAAAAATAAATGAGAATGATGACACGAGCTGCACTCACAGTTACTATCAAGTACATATAATTGTAGGGGAAGGCGAATTGTAATTGTGGTATAAGCAGCATTTCCAGTTGCAGAAGTGTCCCCAGAATTCTATATCGACACGAACAAAAGAAATAAAAGTAATGAGGATGGCAATTCTCCTGATCAATTTCTATTGGATTAGGAGGGGGGAGGATAATAGACATCCCCTGAAATTTCGTCGATTAAATGTGATAACCGCCACCAAGGTGGTTCAACTACACTCAGTTATGTTATTCGAATGATGAATACAAGAGTAATACTGACAATAAGTACAATTCATCTGAAGTATTAAATTAGGATTAAGATGCCGAAATGAAACACTCAGCTGTACAAGTATTCTTAGTTATCAGTGTGATTCAGCCTTGCTTGCAGCCTTCGTGGATTATCAGTATTTTTTGTATTATGTCTACAACTCGAACCTCGTAGAATCATGGTGTCTGAATAACTTACTCAGAAAGAAAGCAGTTCCACTTCACTATTCTAGATCCAAATAGCCATTCACTGTCCTACTCTCAGCATTATTCTCCATAGTGTGCCTAATTATGAGATGGATAATAAATTGGGTTGTATATTTGAGGAGCATGAAAGATATGAGTGTTACACATACCCGCACGACCAGATAAACCAAAGAGTATTCGACATCCAGTGACGAAGTGTTTCACTTGAGAGCAATCCATTAACAATACTAGTTATTCAACAGCACATAACTTACGTAAGTAACACGAAGGCACAGATTTCCCACACAACTGCAATCTGGAGTGACGCTACGATTAAAGTCTTTGAAAAGTGAACAGTGAAGTGAATGCTATGTAGAAAAATGCATCAAATACCTTCCAAATGAACTCCCTGCTCCTGCTTTCAACAGAAAACTGGTTGGAGACAGACTTGATTAATTTGTTTATAAGCAATACTAATGAGGAACATACTTCTGTGTTACGCTGTGAATTCATTGGGTCTTGATTTGAAGACAGTTCATCTGTTGGGTGGTAAATATGAGAATTAGATTGATAATATTTTCAAAGGATTCATAATAAATTGTAAATAGAAGAAGAAGGACAAAAAACGCGATATTCTCTGACCAAATAGTTAACTGCTGAGAATCTGTTTACTTCATTTGTGTCATGTTTTACCACATTATTGATTTCAGTATGCACCTGATGGCATAGTTACTGAACGGAGTGGAGACCATTAAACTTTTCATATCTTTATCCTTCAACTACCATGTTTCAAAGCTGATAAAGACAACAACATGAAGTGATACACACTATACACCCTACTCGTTCGATACACAGCTTTTACGAATGCTGTCACAGATGATTCGAGTGAAGTGAGTACCTCGTGCCCATACAGACCCGTACTTTCACTTCATCCTACACTTTACAGTATTCAATCACATGGCGAAGGTAATGAAACATTGGCTGGTGGTATGCAGGCGACCAATCATTTTGTTGTCAAGCTCAGCAGATATGACTCTGCTACCTATGTAATCCATGTCAACGAAACTTCTTTTCTCCGATATCGCAATAATCTGTTGAACAGTGAAGTCAACCATCAAATCACTTCTAGAATCAGCTGTAATGTACATACTTTACTACTTACTATCACCCGGGAATATAACTCCTACGTAGTTGAACGTGTTGATCAGGAAAAATGCAATTTCTCACCAGTTCGTGGGAAGTATGATATCGAAAAAGATTCTTTCGACTGACAGTATTGAATCTTGACTATAAATGAAAAATTGTAGCAAGTGTCGAATGATGAGTGGCTATTTTGTATGTGTCAAACAGCTGATTTGAAGTATGCAGATACATTCAAAGACATTCATCGTTTCGGGTATGAAAACTGGGTGACTTTGTTGGTGCTGGTTTTCTATAAACAATCTTTGTCTTTTCAGATAACAAATCCATCAGGCCGGTCTGAGTTTGGATACTTAATTTCTGATAAGTGGTGATGATTGACAGCCGCCAACCATCTCTTGGGACGAACTCAGAATATTTCTTTTCAGCGGAATTATATATCGCTACTTTCTACATTTTCAGAATGTTTATCTTTTATTCAGAATAGAACTGAACTGAGTGCAAATGATTTGCACTTGCTTCATTTGTTGACTTTTTAAAACGGTGGATTGGACTATATATATACCACTGCCAGGCTAATGAAAGGGCTACAATCTGGAGTCCTTTGGTGCTTGAAATATTTCAGACTATTTCTACCAGATCTCAATATTAGCAGAGGTACTCGAAACAACTCAAGAAACAGATAGAGTTGAGGTGTTACAAATAAGAGTAGGCTTATATCCACCCTCATCACAGCCCCATTATCTTGATTTCGTAAATATCCGTAATAATGCTGAACAAGTCATTACTCAATCATAGGACCAAAGTCCCTTCAAAAAATTCTTCCCATTCAATTGTCTCGGTGGCCAATTGCCTTCCCGTCTTATTCCCCTAATATATGAGAATCGATTTCACAATGAGAATTTTCGAATTAACAATGAATGTTGGATGGTTCGTTTCTAAATGTGACAGGTTCAGTGAAGACAGGCCTAAAATTTCAGAAAGCAATTCAGTGATTCACTCATCTCTAGTAAGTAGCTTTACGAACTTATATACAAAATCAATACATCATTGAATTTGTGGAGGATATCTTAACCATTCAATCTAGTTATGAGTCACATTTCGACGTTGAATGAAGCTTAAACTGTGCTCATTAGATACACCATGTTGTCATGAAACATAAAATGAGGTCACGAGAAGTACGTCATCATAATGAATAGTCTCATCTAAGCATTACAAGTATCAGGGATGGAAATAAATCTCACCACAATGTATTCAGGAGCCTATCATGCAATTATGATATGAAAATAAAAAGACTTACTCTCGTTTGATGACCTCATCGTCGCGAAATTTGTAGGCACCACTGACTAATGGCAAGAGGTGTGTGCACCTAATTTTATACAAGTCAGTGTAGATGAAAATCATTTAAGGTAAACATGTTTGTTCAAAGGAGATGAATTCGATGGACTTTGATATTGGATAGACAGTCACAAAACGCACAACTTAACCAGAGTCAGTTAAATTCGAAAACGGAATAAACACTTGTGAAACTATTGGCAGAGCAGTTAGAAATGAATTATCATTAAACTATCAGAGAGCACAAACCACATTTTGTAAATATTTCAATGCACTGGGACCAATCTCAATTATTTAAATACGTCAACACAGTTAAAGGGCTTTGGAAAACGAATAGGCTGTGGACAGTTATTTCATCCGATATCAAAATTCCTCGTCTCTGAAAACTAAAGATTTCAGGAGGGCACGAACTACAGGTCTAAACAAATTCATAGCGTTTGAGATACTAAAACGTGAAAATTTCATTACATTAACTGGATTAGAAAGTTTCAGTCACCTCGTGAATAAGGCCCCTTATAATGACTACCAACTAATGACGAACCAGTGAAGGGCTAGTACTATGATGTCACAAGTGCGTCCACAGAATATGCCATTCACCGAATATTAAATTTGCTTAAAGGTAACTGATGAGAGAGATAAGGCATTTTACAGTGCATCAGATGAATGCTGTTTGTTCAATTGTGTTAGAGCAGAAACTTTGTTATGGTATGTTTAAGGTTCCGTCGTTTGAGGCAATAAGAGACATTATCAGTGCTGGTCGATCACACACTGACGCCAACCCTTTAGCATAAGAATGTTGATTTTCAATGTGGACCAAGTTCACTTCGGATGAATTAAACTCAAAACGTAGCCCTGCATACACCCACTATTAATATGTTGTTAACCTTGCCTAGTTAAGTAGTTTGGTAGTTTTCTAGCCGGTCTCAGTCTTGGATAAAGACGGGGAGGTTTGGGTATGCGCTAGCGATCCTACACCACAAAAGCTATCACACTGTCACAGAAACTAAGAAGCACAGAAGCTATATTGAAAATACAAAAGAATTCAGATAACAACAGTCTAAATCTTCACTCGCTTCGGAGAGACGAAATGACACCGCGTGCTGATGAAACATTGCCTTTGGGAAGCCAGTCAGCCAGCCGATTTGTCTTCTGTCGATGAAAGCAAGAATAAGAATGGGGGCGTGGAATATTCGTACAATGTAAGAGATTGGAAAGGCTGTCCAGGTAGCGAAAGAAATGCGAAGATATGGCATACAAATGCTAACAATCCGCGGAAGCAGAGGGAATGGGTGCAGATCGTGACAATTGTCAATTGGTGAGTCAGTAATTTACTCTGGTCCAGTCAACCACGAGCACACTAAGGAAGTGAGTGGCTGTTATGATGTCACCAGTGGCAGCCAAATTCCTAATGCAGTAGGAAACAGTTCCAAGCCGCTGGATAATGATTACAGGATTCAACTGAAAAGCCTGGAAGGAAGGTTCCAATTATCCACTACTATTAACAACGCGTTAAAAGAGAAGAAGGAGATTTTGACAGACAACTACAACCAGTAATGGACAACATCCCTAATGCTGACATCAAAATCCTCATAGGCGATATGAAAGCCACCCAGTAAGCAAGCCATACTGGAGGAAAACTGATTATGGGTAGAGAGGCTTTCACTCGGTGAAATGAATGAGAAGAGAGAATTATTGAAAGATTTCTGGGTTTTCCATGATTTGGTGATTGGAGGTAGCACAAGGACAAATACAAAACAACATGGATTTCGCCTAATGGATACACCAGAATCCAAATAGATTTCATCACAATGCTGCTCACGGAAGTTAAGAAACAGCTGGCCTACTGGATGCAAAGTTCATAAGGGAAGCAAATGTGGACTCAGACCATCATTCAGCTGAATAAACCTTAAAGGTGAACCTGAAATCCTTCAGATCAACTGGAGACAGGTCACTGTAATTCAAGTCCAACATTCAGAAACTGAAGGATAAGACTATAACTGTTGCCTTTACTACAGATCTATTCAAAGAAAAGTCAGACACATTACGTGGTATCACTGAGAACACCTGTTTGGAAGATAGCTAGAACTATCTGAAGGAGATGTTCAAAGAAGCGGATACGACAAGGAATAATGACTCTCACTGGATGCATGAAAGCTGATCGAGGAGAGGAGAATGATGAAAGAGAAGACTATTGAATGCTAGTCTTTACTGAATTGCTTTGCATTCTTAGGTGAACCTTCCCTCTTCATTGATCTTATTCCGAGCTAAGCGATGTATACCAGTGCTTCCACCATAAATCCAACCCAGAATATGGGTAGGAAATCAAAAAAGAATACTACATTACCAAACAGTTTAAGCAGTAGTATTCATTCACCGAATAATTGAATTGTGTTGTAGGGATCAATTATAGAGCCAACTGAAAGCTGCTAGAGGGACAGCATATGTCGTAATGATGTATGTCACACGGTTTACCAGAAAGTTTTATTTCTGAGTAGTGTTAAAATATCAGAGATTCACATCAAGGACAACTCCTGGAAAATTTCAATGAAATCCATCTCCACGTCTCACCTACTTTATTCTATGAACGGATTAGTCTTAAATTACTGGAATAATGTAGGTATCATTCCATTATGGGTAAAATTTTGTTTTGATTAAGTCTCAGTAAACATTACTGTATAACACTGTGAGACTTTATCAAAACAGATATATCGCTTGAAACACAACTTACTCCCGTTTTGTCACACAGTGTGAAAATCAAGAGAAAACTGATTTTCAGGACAAGGATATTTCATTCATTCCGAAATAAATAGAGAGTGAGAAAGAAGTTCAGTTATATGGTAATGACACAAATGATGATCAAGCCTGACATTCTTGATTTCATTGTTGAACTAAACAGAACACATAAAATATGATAGCAGTAAAGGGAGCATCTATTAGGATCCTTCACAATATCTGCGTGATTACCACACAAGAAAACAAGCAGAACACCGAATATGGTCAAATCAAATGAGACATGATCAATTGATAATAAATTTGAAAAGAAATGAAAATAAAAAGACGTAAATTTATCTTAGTGTAAGAATCGTCTAAAATATTAAATGGTTATTGCGTTTTTAGTCGGTCTAAACCACAGAAACTGATGTGATTAAAACATTCACATTATTCAAGAATAAATTAACGAATCTTATTTGCAGCCTTTGATTCTCCGCCTTCTTCAAAGACGATTTTCTAAATTCGTACTTTGTCCTAAGGCGTTGTCCGCCTTCTCTGTTTGAGCGAACTATGTGAATACGAACAAACTGAAGATAAAGGTAAAGTAGAATCAAAGCTTTATGAAGAAGGACAAAAGTCAGTTCTTTGTAACATCCACTTGAGAAACGTGGTAATCAATTGAATGGGAATTAGTGTAAACACTAAGTGCTGAAAAACATTATTTAATAGCAATAATTTATTCTGAATAAAATGTCTATAAAAAAAAGACATTTTCAGAGTATTTTTACTTACTACTTATACAGAATTTTCAAGTGAAATCGCGTTCTGTTGTATATCCTTTGAAACATTTGGAAGAAACTACCAGTTTAAGAGATTAGTTAAGCTCAAGATCTAACAACAGGGCGTTGCATAAAATGTTTTAGATCCTGGGTGGTGATCAGATAGTTTGCGATAACCTACGCTTCGAATTCTGCATATTGTCCAGAATAAAGCTGCTGTTATCATCATGCAGTTAAGTGGGAGAATATTGTGCCTCAGTAGTGAATCTCCACTTTACTCTCGTTTCTGTTGCCAGTTTCATCTGGCTGCATAAATTTTAAATTCCAGTTATTTTCCATTAACAGCTTCTTTTACTGTTTCGAACAGGATCTTGTAGATTCCTTACGCTGGGTAGAGAGGGATCTGAGTCTGTTTGTCCTTCGTTTTTCGGTGTTGCATCCAATAGACTGAATTTTCGATTTCTTGAGATTACTAGGTGCTTTCATCAAGTGCGAGTAGAATATCACTTTCTTGTTCTTCGAGGCCATTTCATCCCACTTCACAAGAGCCCTTGATGCCGATGACAGCAATATCCACACTGTGCTCGTGATTGCCATCCGGATGACGGAAGTTGATTATTGGATCAGCATTTAACTTCAAAAATAGCCGGTTTCTTCTCCTCTTCTCTGTCTTATTATCTAATTTTCCTCTGCAATCTGAGCAGCCTAAACTGCTTCAAACACTCTGTGGACATCTCAAATCCACATAGTCAATTTTATTTTCGTCGAAAATGGGTAAACTACTTGCTTGATGTGATTTAAGCTAGAATTAGACGGCACACTCTAGAATTCAGTGTTCCAACCAATGGAAGTGCTTGGAATTTTCGCCACTAACGGTGACGTTTCACGTCAAGTAGATAGACTCATGTCCACCTTTCAGCCTTTTGCACACTTATGACAGGCGAATAAACGTGGTCCAAGAATGCGTGTCTGGGAGCTGCACTCAGGACTCCTCCGTGGTTGACAAGCATTCTACCACTGAACCAACAACACTCAAGGTTTTCATCTAATGTACGCCACTGGAATATGAATGAAATAGAGGAGCAGAAGTCTGAACAAAAGCAGATAGTTTTGAACGAGACGACAACAAAAGTCTAGTGATGTTCCACTCAAATACTGAGGTTATTTATATAGTCTAGCTCTCAAAAGTCCCGAAACACTACTCGATGAAGAACTGAAATACATAACACAGACATCTGAATTTTTCAAGAATTCTTCTGAATTTCGCATGATTACTATTTAAGAATGAAATCATGCAATGAGATCTGCCAATGAAAGGTAACTTCAAAATAGTTAAAAATGTTAGTTGAATATGCTAGAAAAGAATGTTTACAAGGAACAAGTGGGACAATCCAATCAAGAAACTGCTGTCGAATAAACATGCACAGAACACACTTTAAGGAGAACGTTGGGTGACATCGTACGCTAGACCGTCTAATATAACCCAAACAGTCGGCAACCGATGTGAAAACGAGGAGATCATAAGAGGAGGAGACAAGAGCCTGTGGTGTCAGTTCAGATTTTAATTAACTGTAACCCGATGGTTAGACAGGGTCAGTCTTTGCTGTTATCTTGATCACTCTGAATCTGAGAATACGTAGACTTCATTACTTTTAAACTGTGCGTCTCCCACGAGGTATCATAGATAATGTAGTGTATGAATTATCTGTCTAGCTCAAACACAAAATGCGTAAATCAGCCACTCATCGAAATCACATGTGCGAATATATCTGCAGCTAACACCTGCCAAATCACTAGCTGCGTACTACATATTCAATCACAAAATCAATTAGGTTCAACACTCAGGCAAAATGTCTATGGCCTCCTTGATTCGAGGAAACCATTCTCTTCCATTTCACTTTGATCTAACAGATTCTGACATCATTCACTTCATCATCTCGTTATGTGACTTTCCAGTTCAACTGACTCATCACAAACGGATGTTCACTTATCAGTTCTTATAATAATATGAAGGTTGCAGATGCACGGTGATGAAAGTAGAATCCTGATATAAGTGAATAGCGAATCTATGAGTCTGCAAACAGACGCTTTAATGTAGAATTTGAATTCTGTATGTAGCCTATTTCTCGTTTGGTCCGTTTTTCAATTCAAAATTAGAACAGAGATTATTTCTACACAAACATTAAAACTAGTTATTCTTGCTACACTCAGTTCTAATCACTTAGTTCGCCTTTCGATTGTCTACAACAGAATATTTCTTCTCATGTAATGTTCCATTTCTCACACTGTTCGTTGACTAGCATCTTTACTGGGAACCCTACGGAGTCACAGATTCGCATTGATGAGGAATTTCCAAGTACAGTGAAGCAACTACTTGGTGGCAGAGAGTGCTCAGTGGCTCTCCGATTGCCATAAATCCATCGTAGTTTAATTCTTTTCTGTTTATCTGTTAAGAGTAGATCTCTTGAATTGCGAAGATTAACTAACAGATTAAACAATGGGCGGATCGCTTCAAAGGACTCTTGAAACAACCACCAACTACAACCCGTCCAGAAATACCAACAACAGCACGTACACAACTGCAAGTTGACACCAATCACCCAACGAGAGCTGAAGTCTTGAATGCAATCAAGCTTCTGATAGCTGGAAAAGCAGCTGGACTAGAACGAATACTCCCTCAAGCACTAAAAGCGGACCCAGAGACTACGGCAGACATGCTGCCTCCATGATTGCAAAAGGTTTGGAAGGAGGGAAAAAGATGCCTACTGACAGGAGGAAAGGTTATCTCGTGAAACTACCAAGGAAGGCCGAATTAGGCCCCACTCTGCAAGAACTGGCGAGGAATCATGCTGAATCGCATCATCCTGGAAAGAATAAAGGAATCACTGGATACAGATCTCCTACCAGAACAAGTTGGATTCAGGAAAGGCAAATCATGTACTGACCAAATTGCAACTCTACTCATCATCATCGAACAAAGCGTGGAATGACAATCAAACCTCTACCTCAACTTTATAGACTTTGAGAAGGCCTTCGACAGCGTTGATCGTGAAGTAATTTGGAAACTACTCGAGTACTATGGCGTGCCCCAAATATTCATCAACCTTATTCAACAGCTGTACGACAACGGCACATGTCGAGTGATCCACAACGGAAAACTCAGCGAGGCGTTTGGAGTAAACACAGGAGTCAGACAAGGGTGCTTACTATCACCAATGATATTCCAAACTGTGCCAGGACTGACATGATTATGCATGAGGCAGTGGGAAACGAGAAGACAGGGATATCCTGGACCAACGTGAAGAACCTAGAAGACCTGGATTTCGCGCGTGGATGATTTATGTTTGATGTCACACACAATCGAAGACTTACTAGCGAAAACCGACAAACTGGTCGAAGAAGCAGCCGGCGAAGACAGGACTCCAGGTAAACATAGACAAGACGGAGGTTATGAAAATAACCAACCAACAACAGCAACAGCATCCAACGTCAATCGCCATCAACGGGAGGGATTTGAAAGAGGTTACTTCATTCACTTATCTGAGGAGCATTTTCTCAGCTAGAGGAGGAACGGACGAGGATGTGAAATTGAGAATTGGGAAGGCGAGAAACACATTCATCAGCCTGAAACCAATCTGGAAATCTTCATCACTCAGCATCGACAACAAAATTCAGTCGGATTTTCAATACAAACGTAAAGTCAGTTCTTCTGTACGGGTCAGAAACTTGACTAGTCACAAAGAATATTTCCAACAGCCAGTTGCAGACTCTTATCAACAACTGTCTTCACTCTCTACTGAAGATCCGATGGCCTGAAAGAGTCACCGACAAGAAAATATGGGAACAAACAAAACCAAAACCAATCGCCCAACAAATATGCAGGAGAAAGTGGATTGGATGGATTGGACACTTGCTGAGGAGGCCGCTGGGTGACATCGCGCGTCAGACCATTTCTCAAGTGGAACCTGAAAGAGAAGCGGCAAGTGAGAATTTTAAGGGTGACATGGAGGAGATCGTGTGAAGAGGAGTTGAAACAGTGTGGAATTACATGGATGCAGGTGAAAAACACAGTAGAAGACAGAAGCAAGTGGTGCTCTATGTTCCACTAGGAACCCAAGGGAACAATAATAATGATAATAAACTAACGTGCTTTGTGTTTTCCGACAGCTTTCTGAGACTTCATTCTTATGTGTCGCTTCATACAGTTTTACATGTAGTGTAGCTTCTAATTCAATCGACTACATTCAATATGTTCCATTGGTTGTTTATCTTATATCAAAGTCCATGTTTTAATTCATCGTATAAATTTGCCTTGGCTGATTTTTAAATATTCTGATATTCCTAAATAGAATCGCACATTTATTCTACAACTTCTGCAATCAATACAATTTCGACAATGACAACTTCATCAAACGAGGGTAAGTTTTAAGTTTTATATGTGAATTTCATTTTAAACTTGAAAGTATATTCTGGCAAGTTTTATTTTCAGCCCTGATACTCTTAGTGTTTAGATGAGACTATTCATTATGATGACATACTTTCCAGGACCTTATTTTATGTTTCATGTCAACGTGGTTTTGTTGATGCACAACGACAGCAACAACTAAGTCTTATTCAAAAGTGATTGTATTTTCTGCAGTTCAATGATATAATGCCCTTTTTTAGAAACTCTTGTAAGGGTTATTTTGATACATGCGTGAATCACTGATTTGTTGCCTAATATTTCGAGATAGTTTTTCCTGAATCAGCCCCATAACAAATGCATGATTCTATATTCCCTAACTAAATAAAAGATTCTATTGAGAATCGGACACCCATAGACTATCTGGATAAGTGACTTTCCAGTTCAACTGACTCATTTTAAAGTAATCATAACCCTTGAATTCTCATATTAACGTGAAGAGCGCAGACGCACTGTGATGATAGTAGAATCCTGAAATAAGTGAATAACAAATCGATGAAGCTGTGAATAAACGCTTTCATGTGTAGTTTCGATTCTACATGTAGCCCTTCATCCTATTATTCCGCTTTCCATTCAAGAAGTAGAACAGAGAACAGTTCGACCTATAAATTAAAATTAGTTATTCTTGCTACATTCGCGTTCTATTCACTTAGTTCCTATTTCGATTGTCTACAGCGGAATATGTCTTTTAATATAATGTTCCATTTCTTGCATTGTTCATTGACTGGCACCTTGACTGGGAACCCTATGGAGTCATCAGGTAATTTGAAAATTACTGATTCTATATTCCCCAACTGAATAAAAGATTCCATTCAGAATTGGACACCCAGTGAAATATAAGAGGAATGCAGTTAGTCAGTGGTGGTCAATGCAAAGTATATCTGAAGGGAATTTTACACAATGAAGGAGTCGTAACATGCTCACCATAGATATGGATGTTTTTGAAATCGAGATGTTGAAGCTATCATGAGAGAGAAGATAAGGCCGCCCTAAATTGTAACGCAACACTTATATTCGTCCCTCGAATTTTTAAGCGTCTTAAGTTTTTTCGACTTATGGGATGAATTAATCTGAAATATCTGTCTGGAGTTTTCGGATTTCAGGACCCAGACTAGAATGCTTTCACATATTCGGACATTATTTATCTTAACATATATATATATATGTACTAAGATTCTCCATATTGACTGATCAACTGGGTTTTACTTGAACATGGTTTGCGCCCCACTCAACACTGTAATGAATACTAATAATACTGTTTACTTTGGAACTGGCTATAATAGTTATACAACTCTAGTCAAAATAATGAGAATGAATTGAGTTGATGAATAGTGTATCGAAATCGGATTTCGTCTGCAAGAACTGATGCATCCTGTCAACCATGATGACTTATCAGAAATAGAATAATCACAATCACAAAAGATTGATCCATTTATTATTTGTCAACACTATGCTGGTTCGTGCAATATCAATGTCGAGGAACATACACAGGTTCTAGTCTCTGAACAAGAATATGTCTCAATATATCTTCATATTTTAAATAGGTTCTGTGACACATACATACTTACCATGTGTCAATCAACATTTCGCATAATCTTTCATTTTTATGTCGAGATTAAACAATGTCATTCTGAAGATTCTGTTACAACGTGTGACTATGCATAAAATAATACGTAATTACAAGTTACTAATCAATTCTGTAAACCATCTGACTGCAGGTGTGAAGATCTATGTTGAATAAGTTGACTTCGCTGTCCAAAAGATTATCTCGATAGTTTAGGAAAGGCCTACTGATATGGCGTAAATAAGAACAATAGTCATATCTAGTGATCTTTACTGTAATATGAAGAGTCTTCTGAACACTGAGCAGAACTTCAAGTACTTTTGGCTCAGGACTAGATAATGTGAAATCTTGTGTGATGCTCAAGAAATCGTCTGCAAGTATTCGAGATACCCAAATCACAATTGTCACCTGTGACCACAGTAAAATCAGAAAGTGCAAAGAACTCAATGTGGAGTGTGTATCACGTCACGCTGTTCTGTCTTCCGAACACTATGATTGATACATTTTCAGTAAGCTTGGCACAAGACTCTGTAATAGGGAATGTATAATGATGCTGCAGAACTGGTCTTTAAGTATTTGAGATACTCAAATCAAATCTTTCATCCGTGACAACAGAGAAATCTGCAGATACAGAGAACTCAGTGTGTAAAGTGTATCACATCGTGATGTTTTGCTCTCCAGCTTTGAAACTCAATAGTTCAAGTAGAAAAGTGTAGTAGCTTTGCCATTGCGTGCACGCTTCGGCATAATTAGTAAAATCGACATGAAAAATGGAATAAACGGATTCTCTGTATCCAACCATTTGGATGGGCTGTATTCGTGAGTCACAAATTCTCCAGTAGTCCATGCAAAGGGACCTAATTCATAGGGGCGCATCACTATCTTTAAATGAGCCTCTCATAATGTCGTCTTCTTTTCTACTTGTTTAATTTATTATGAATCTTTTGAAAATGTCATCAGTCAAAAATGAAAACCAAACCATCCTCCCATTTACCCCATCGGATGAACTGTCTTCAACTCAAGAATCTGTGAATTCACGAAGTAACACAGAAGTATGTTTCCCATCGTTTTTACTCATAACCAAATTATTCAAGCCTGTTTCTAATCAGTCTTCTGTTGAACGAAGGACCTGGGAGTTCATTTGGAAGGTATTTGTCTCATTTTTTAGAGGAGGTTCATTTTATTCATCTTTTTTCACAGACTTTCATCATAGTGTCAGTACAGATTACAATTGTGTGGGAAATCTGCGCTCTTGTGTTACTTGTGTAAGTTGTGTATTTTTGACTAATCCTGTTAATCAAATGTTTTGAAGTTCGCAAATTTATGAATGGATGAAAGAAAATACTTGGTTTTCATGGACGTGTGGGTACGTATAACACTTACTTTTTATCCATGCATCACCCCATCTGTTTTATATCTCATAATCAGGTGTATAGAAAACAGTAGAGCGGAGAGAAAGACAGTGAATAAGCCACTTGAGATTCAAAATAGTGAGGTGGAATTCGGTTTCTGTTTGAGCCAGCTATCATAAACTTTGAAACCATCATTCCATATGAGGTAGACATGAAATCGATATTGATGGCAGACTAAGTGGGAAAGAAAAGAAGCACTCTAATACCTATCAATTACATGTGCAACTTAGTGTTTCATACCAACCAATAGTGTCTCACAAATCAAAAATTTAAGCCTTGACAACTGAACATGTTGTGTTATTATTTGAGATATGATCTTGCATGTGAAAGCGATAATTTATTCATGCATGTGTTACATATTTGTCGGAATAAATTGTTATTATTATCACAATTATCAATATCACACAGTTGCATTTGAAATGGCTGATTCAAGTGCAGTTCAAGCACTCTGGTAGCAATCTACATATTAAATCGATAAAGCTTTAGGAGATGTCAATCCCCACTTCTCTTCCTCATTCTGTACAAATTCATCTTCAGAATCCCATTCTTTATAGCTTTCTTTAATTTTGTTTCTAACTATACAGAATTCTGGGAACAGTTCTACAACTTGAGATGCTACTGATACCGCAGTTACAGTTTGCCTTCCCCTATAACTATATCTACTTGATAATTGCTGTAAGTGGAGTGCGTTTCGCCACTCATTTTATGAAAGTACAGTATTAACAATAATATTTTCCTCTTGTATATCAGATTGTTCCATGTTCATATAAGGAATGTTTCGCTTGTTGCCTTTCTTGTAACTCCACATAAAAATTACGCAATTTCTTTAAGTCAAGCACACAATGGATACGTTTTACACTAAAAGTAAGAAAAAAGTCGTGTTATCCTCAAGAAGCCAATTCAGAGGTGAAAATTCTGACGCCTAGTTGTATCTAATTTCGGAATATAAAGAAATTGCGATAAACTAGAGTTAAGATTCTCAACTGACTGGACGACGAATGTTAAAAATATTGAAGCAACTGCGGTCGCTCTTGAAACGCTCACTCCATATTAGGAACACATCAGTGACTTATAAGAGTGGAAGAAGTTTATGTGATCAGGTTTCAACACACATCGTCGAAAGTAGAATTGAACCCATTGGCTGAAAACGATTTCCTTAATATTTTCACAGTAGAAGTGTGTTTAGTTTCCTGTAGTATCCTGCCTAAACCATTGTCATTGCAGTTTGAGTGGTTGAATCCAATCGATCATCTTTGGTATTGCAGAATGAATTGAAGATAGAAATGTAGAGGTGCATTCGACAACAACTAATTTATTTGAAACCTAAAGATAAGGAATTGTTTCTTCCTGCCGCCTAACACTTATTAACTGAGTTATTTTCGATTGACTGGATAAATGCTTTCTGGGAAAAAGAAAGAGATACACCGGCTGGATACATCTTCCTAATTTATTTCATAAGAGGCATGTGTCAACTTTGTGGTAATGTCAGTGTCAAGGAACTTAATCCTAAGTTCCTATTATTTCCGAAGATGCTCCGAATCGACAAGCACTCATCACAGATATCCACTTTAATTCCAAAACACAGTGAATGACAAGAAATTGTATTCTTCGACAGTTAAAATCAATACTGTGTACTAAGTCTATATAAAAAGTTTTATTCGTATTCTTTTTTGCATTTGTCCACCAATGACGACTGAGGCCAATGAACAAACGTTCAATGTTCGTAATCACTGACAGTCAGAGTGAAATCAATGCCATGTTGATTGTGTTCTGTTGTGCAACTGTTATTGTAGCTGCTATGGGCATGCAGTATATAATGATTCAGTTTACGCACGCCTTCTTGTTGTTCACCCATAATCCCAAGGATATTGTTTACCGCTTCCATCCAACTGACTTCATCTATCAACATCAGTTCAGAATACTCATCGATTCTCAAGATCACTTTTTTGTTAATGGCTGCATTTCATTTTTCTCTGTTCAATATTGCCTGCTTTTCTTTCTCCCCACCCCCACAGACAATAATCGTTGCCTTTGCTGCAGCTGTTCCACTCATCGACTTACCATTCTGGTGGACATTTGTCACATGGACAATTACTGTGATTATTGCGGGAATTGTAGTAGCTGTCAGTGTCGTCAACAGATTCGATGTGCTCAAGAGTTTTGGGGAGTTCATACTTGTCACTTTCATTGTGGAATTGGCCTTTGTAATAATATTCTTCCCTTTCATATTCTGGCGAGAATTTGACGTAAGTAATCAGATGAACTCTGAGTTGCTCTTAATTACAAATTATCTGTCACTAATGAAATATCGTAAAATATGATATGTTAGTAAGCTAGGAAAAGAAGGTAGAATGGTCTTGAAGCTGGGAAAGAAACCGCATGTAAACCAGAAGGATCATTACTGAATCATTAAAGCATGTAGGAAAAATCTCTTTCTCTCTGGAATCAGGAGGCAGAAACGTCGCTGGCAATGAAATCTCCTTGACGTCAATCGACCTATCCATCTTTTTTCGACAGGATGGAAATAGACAACGTGGAATACTTACAGTATGGTTAAAGCTGAAGGGACTGCGCTGACAGCAATATGAGCAAGCAGATATTGTACAGAATTTCTAGAAAACTGTAAGGGAGATGAAATGGTGGTGGACACTCTACTGTCAATCGGAGACGCTATAATCTACTTCTGTCATCAAGATTTCAACCACGAGCACACTGAGTCTATGGCTGTGATGATGTCCTTAAAAGTATCGATGACTGTTCTGTAGGGGAAGTCAGCCACTACAGGGTAATGGCAGCAAGATTCGAATTGGAAGGTGGGAAATTCGCTAGTAGATTAAATTACTGCTTGGCAATTCTGGGAAGTTATCACAAATATACCTTGAACTTACACTTGTAATGACATCTCAGATCTTGTCCTGTGTGTCTGCTGTGTATCGTCTTTCCGATCCTAACTGACTATGACATTCTCATCCATGACCCCCTGTAGTGAAAACGATTCTGACCTGGTCAGGTAGATGGAATGACAACTTTGTAACGATTCCTCCAAGTAATGGTGATCGGCGTTCGTTGTGTTTATGCTCGGACGTCTTCATCACTTTTCCTATTTGACTTACTCATTCTAAGCCCGGTTAGACACGAGGCTAACAATAGCACACTCTCAGTCTCTGCGGTATTTTGAACTCAAAAAATATATACTAAAACCTACATGGAACTTCATGATTCCTTTGGTTTCCAGTTGACACTTTAGATGCAGAATGTGGATAATAGTGACTGGGATTAGCATGTCTGCATATTTGAAACATCCTGTGAACGATTATTACAATTTATGTAATGTGTCATTACACTGATCTCAGTTAATAATTAACAGACGTGAAGGCTAAGTTAAAATAAATTACTCGATAAAACCCGCAATCATATTTTTGTATATTTTGAGCTTAATTATTGATTTGATTCATCAATCTCTTGACAGATACTCATAATAGTGTGTGGATTCGCCATGATGTGGACAGTTATTTCGGTATGTTTATCAGTCGATCATTTGAAATAGAGAATAGTATTTTTTTCATATGGAGCCGACTGTTGTCAGTTTAAGGACTCGAAAATGTACTGAATGAAGTAGATAGCTGAAGTAGTTGATGCACGTTTGGTTTACGATACTAAGGAAATTCTCATCTCACGTATTTTATATGGGTGATACATATGCTACAATTGTTGCGCCTAATTTTGCTCGGTAATGAAGCTTCATTTTACTTCTTTCGCACAGTCTATTCACTGCAAATAGAAAATGAATGTCGCTGTAAAGTTTCTCACTCATTATGAGTTCTCATGCTGAAACTTGAAGCTGGTACACACTGTTTGCGAATACTCAGAGTCATCCATCAAGTTTCTTTAGGAAAATTTATTCTCAACAGCTACAAGTAAATAAGTATCAAGAGTTGCATTTCGTTCTTTCATGCCGTCATTTTCCGCATAACGTAAACAAACACATCAATATTCTATGGATATTGAACTTCACGTTTATATATTAATGCATTGTTAGTCAAATAGCGCAAGTAGCTCCTTGCCTCAGGATAGCTAACAATTTGAGAAGAATAATATCGCTCTCTGTATGTTCACTGACAAAATTCAACAAGTGTTTATCAGAACCTGAAAGAATTCCATGTCAATGATATGACTGCTTCGTTACTGATCTATCTAACGTAAGCTTAATGTGATGTCACCGTTGAATAAAACATTGCTATCCCCCAAGAAGACGCATTTTCCGTTCTCATATTTGACAATCTTATATTCTAAATATGAGAGATATCACTACCTACCATTGTTGAGTTAAAATCGTCCTTTATATCTTCATAAATGTCTTCATCAAAGGAAGCATCTTCTGCAATGATTGATTCCGTTCTGTAATATTTAGTGGTCCAGAGTATAAGGCAGGATGAAAGGAGCCCTGGAAACTGAAACACAGATTTCTTGAGATATTCGTCATGAGAGCAGAATGAGTTATGAGAATGTTCACTTTGCTGATATGGAGCTGCAGATAATTAAGTCACACGCTGAGACTTCAATATCTCCGCCAGATTCGTATACTTGAATGGTTTATTCTTATCACTTGCAATTGTTTACTTGCATATTCCACATTTTTAAAATAGGTTTTAATATTTGTGAATGACTGATGAAATAACATTACGCCAGTGATAAGATTTCGTGCCTTCACCTTTCCATTCAAGTTGAAAATGGAATTAAGAATTTTATCAGTTGTTTGATACTTCATACTTTCATTATAGAAAATATCCCCATTTAGACATTTAGAAAAGAGAAAGATTGAGGAAGAAATATTTACTTTTCAATTAGATCCTCATCTCTGGCTCTACTCTAATATATATAGCATTTTAATTACAATACAACAATTTGCCAATCAAGTGGCGATAAGTTTGTTAACAATAATTAGTCAGTGTCAAAATGTCAATTGGGTGATAATTAACGAAGAAAAATTAATATGTATAATTAAAAGGTGGAAATGGTTACAACACGTGGATTGCATAATGCATAATTTAGGAAAAATGAAGAGCAATTAAGGAATAAGCGTGTGTACAGGTTGATTACGTAACAGATTTTTAAAGAAAATAAAACAATTTGGACAATGACAATTTGTAACATAAGAATAAAATAATTTTTACAAGGATAACACGTAATTAAAAATGAAGTAGTCAGAAAAATAAAATAATTTGGACAATTATAGTTTTTAAAAGAAAAAATATTTTAGGGGGAGGGGGATGAAGTAGTCCGGTTTATACAGTCATGTAACGATGGCCAAGGTAAGGAAAGTGGCTGGACAAATTTCTTCTGAACACACAAGTTTGGCCTCTTCAGGTGGATTCCTATTGCTTCAGCTGTATGTAGAAGACGAACTCGTAAAGCAAAATTAAGATTAGTAGGAATACGATAAATAATTTTAAATGCAGTATTAACGTCAACCTTATGCTCACTATCTACAAGGTGGGCTAAAATAGAGCTACGAATAGATCTCGTTTGTCCCTCGCTTAACTATGCCGAATGATGTTCGGAAATACGATGATGAACCTGCCTAATTGTTCACCCGATGTAGCTGGCTCCGCAGCTGCAGTCAAACTGGTAGATACACATAGAAGAGGCGAATTTAGGTAGTTTATCCTTATTACTCGAACGTAGGATAGGTGTGGTTGTGAAGAGACAGCGTACCTCTGCTGCATAATAAGCTCTTTTAACTGCATTCTTCAGTCGTTGTGTTATTATTTCGCTGATGTTGTCATCGAGGAACTGAAGTTTTATGAACAGTGGTTTTTTCGGAACTGTTGCCATAGTGACGGTCCTAGGTGATGAATTCATATTTTTCTCAATAAACTTATCTGGATAACCATTTTTTCTAAGTAATTCTCTAATAATCTTAAGCTCCTCATTGAAGCAGTCGTCTGAACAGATTAACCTAGCTCTATGAACCAGATACTTAACCAGGTTACGTTTATATTTCAAAGGTACAAAACTCAAAAAATGAGTGTACTGACCTGTTGTAGTAGGTTTCCTGTACACACTCCTTCTTAGTGTGCCATCTTCTTTCCTTGCCATGAAGACGTCTAGGAATGAGACACTGTCATTACTTTCTTTCCCTATGGTAAAGTTTATTGCTGAATGGGCATCATTAGACTTGTCAAGGATGTTCATTGCATCGTCCTCGTTTTTTATGACCAGAAATGTATCATCCATATATCGACAGTAGAAATCCAAGTCACTAATTACTCCTTTCAGTGGTCCATTCTCTAACTTAGCGAGGAAAAAATCAGCTAGGATTGGGCCTAATGGGGAACCCATAGCTACACCATCAATTTGTCTGTAATATTCCTTATTGAATAAGAAATGAACGTTCATTGTACATCTTAAAATAAGTTCCTTCAAGGTGGATACAGAAATGCCGATGTCTATGTTTCGTGTGGTAATCTCCTCACATATAAAATCCACTGTCTCTATTAACGGTACATTGGTGAACAAGGAGGATACATCAAAAGATATCATAAACTTGTCCCTCACATTAAGATCTCTTATTTTTCCAACAAATTCAAAACTGCCATTTACGCTATGTTTTACCAACTCATTATGCAGAGGTTTCAGGAGCTTGACTAACCATTTTGCTGTGGCGTGATATGGGGAATTACACATGTCTAACACTGGTCGAAGTGGCACAGCAATTTTGTGCACTTCTGGAAGTCCATTTAATCTTGGTGTAATCGTGCCAGTAGGCTTTAGAGATTTATATAGACCTTCTATGATGCTGTTTTGTTGTTTAAATCTTTTTAGTGACTCGATTAGCTGTTTCTCCACTTTTTCTGTTGGATCGACGGAAGATGCGATTTTTTGAAATTTTCGATGATCACTGAGTATTCTATTCATCTTATCTATGTATTCAGTCTTATTCATTATTACTACTCCAGAGCCTTTATCAGGTTTCGAAATTATTATATTCTCATTATTTCGCAGCTTATCTAGGGCTTCCCTGTGTTTCTTGGTCAATAAGCTATTCTGTCTCCGTTTACTATTTATATATTTATAACAACAGTCGACGAGAGTTGATTTAAGACTTTCAACTGCCTCAGATGATGAAGGTGTCAATCCTTCAGTTTGTGCATAAAAGTTTTCAAACTGGACTTGCATATCCATCTTATTAATTCTAACGTGATTATCACAAAACTTAGTGCCTAGGGATAATACTTGAAAATCAGTGTCATCAAGAACAACATCAGAAAAATTATAAACATACCGACCAAGGTTTGGCAGAAATCGCATTTCTGGAGTTTTGCTTTCCAGGCTTTGTAATAATTTGGTACGTTTCTTTTCCCTTCTTTTGCCAGAAACCTCATTCACATAATCCAGGAACTCACTCACTCAAATCATGTATCACGGAATTATCAAAGAATGTAACAGAAAGGTTTTATGCTGTGGACAAGCTCCCAGAGCACTTGAAGGAACAGCAGACTACTATTCTACTGGAAAGTCCTATATGAGTAGTAAGTAGACATACACTGAAAATTCAGTATGATGTGTGAACGTATTATTCAGATTAAAGCTCTCATTATAATTTTTTCAGTAATTTCCATACACTCGAATACCACATTTATCAAGTGGACTTTACAAATAATTGACTTCTGCACATCATCTTAACGCCTTTGTTTTACACCACTTTAATGTTTGATTCAAGTGCCTGCAAACTGTTTAATTTTATTCAAACAGCATAACTAACATCTTTAGACAAAGTACGAAATGTGGGGATCATCTTCAAAGGAACCGAAATATCAAAGATTACAAATGAGATTTGTTCTTTTATCCATAAAAAGTATGAATGTTTATTTACATTGGTGTGTTTTGTTTAGATGGAAAATCAACTGGTTATTCATTTGATAATTCAATAATCAGAGAGTTCATTTCATTTAATTGCAGTCAACTCTTATTCTCAACATGTCTTGCATTATTAGACTATGCTAGATTACCTAGCATTATTTCAGCCTAGAATTGTGGTAATGTAAGATTTCAAGGAACCCTCTAGGATAGCCACCCCACATTATTTCTATAGAATAACTCTCCAATAAACTCAAGAATTACATATTTGTTTAATTATATAACTTACATTCAGTTGAATACCTTTCCCTCTGTTCTGCAATTTCCGTGTCAATAATGCTTCCTTGTACTAATAATACAAGACACATTTGGAACAGTCTCAGAAGCGGCGTCGTTTTCGTAATATGAAATAAATAATGAGTCCTTTCTCAGCCTAGACAACAGACACCCATGCGACTATAGTGAAAAACCTCAGGTATTCAAGCAATAAACAAATCCAGTTAGTTCTATGGAATCCTAAATCCTCGAAGCCAAATGCAAACTATTCAAGAACTGTCCAGCCAAGTCATCGTGTCAGCGCATGCATGAATAATGACTTAACTGTCAATAACGAAATGTTATACATCTAATTTCTGGGACACTCTGCAATTTGACATGCGGCTGTCGTCCTTTCATTTTAAAACAAGTGCTGTCAGTCTCAATTTCCTTCTTTAGAGGTAATAGTAGATGGACCCGTGCAACCTGTTCGGAATGATTTTCGTGATGTGCTAGGTCCATGAACCATACAAAAGCAATGATCTGACACTGGTATTGAAACCTAGATCATGTCCATGTGTTAAATGGTGATGATATCCAGCATGATGTAGGAATAGTGTTCTTCTCTGTATCTTGTTTTCCGTTGCTGAATGGTTCCAACGTACTCGTCCATGCTGCCATTTTAGTTGAAAATGATGAAGGTTGATGGCTTTTATAATTCACTTTTTGATAATAATTGATGCACTAATTAGTTTATTGAGTGTCGTCATTACTTTTGTCATCTCCGCTCACATGAACTCCTGTCTTTCCTGTCTCTTTTGTTGACCTACTTGTTTTTATGTGTGCATTTTCGACTCTGCTTGACAGACGGAAATCATCCAGAATGTCCAAATCTATTTAAATCTATTATGTCTGTCTGACTTCTCACCACCGAAGTCCTGTTTTATGATCCGGTCCACCGGAATTATGAATATTGTCAGTGGTAGTGGGCGGGTATGTTTGATTCTCATATTCACTTGAATGGCTTCACTGAATTTTCCGTTGTGAATCTCTCGGCATTTGGTATATCCTAAATCTGTCGAATGAGGTTCATGGATGTCTGGAGCAGATTACTTCACGACTGACACTTTAAAAGTTGTTTCACAGCACTTGGAGTTGAGGTAGAGAGGTCACTGTCAGTCATTACTCTGTTCTCTGACAATGCTTATTATTGCGGTTTGGTACGCACATGATTTCCTCTTCCTGAATCAACCATGTTCAAGGCAAAGTTTCGCGTCCAGAGCCCTTTCCACATTATGATGTCACTGAATACTCCGTTTGGATTGGATAGGAGCCAGTCCATGCCAGCTGTCGCAAAGAGCTAGGTTATCAAGTTTTAATAGCGTGACAATTTGACCCTCCTTGAAGTCACTAAGTATCTTTCTTTCCAAAACTTCTGCACAAGTGATGTTTGAGAATTTGCTAACGTCCCGGGGTCTGTTTGCAGTATTTCTGGGGAATGGCAAGCAACTTTGACCCTTTCCCCGTTTTTCAGTGACTTTATACGATTAAAAAGATTCATTGGCTGACTGATGTTCACTTGAGCATGTGTCACTGTTTCCGGACGAGTGGGAGGTGTCGGTTGACTCATGATTTCCCAAACACGATCCTCCCAACGTCTCCCTTGATAAATTGGTTTTATTAACTATCTCTCATTGATCTCATTTGTGGTTATCGCTTCTCGTAGAGCCACCTAGTTATCTTATACGGTGATCCAAAGTCTGTCTTATCTGCAGCATATTCTGCTCCATTCGGCAGGGTGTCATAAACTTTTATTTGTCCTTCATAGCATTCTTCTTTTTTTCTTTATTCAGTGTGTTTTACTTCGCTTTTTGTCGTTCAACCTTGCACCGGTTCATCTTCTGTCTAGATATCTGCTGTTACTCTACTACCTTCCTGGCGCGGTTATAGAGCAATTTTTTGTCTTTCTCCTTCTTGCCTCCCAAGACGGTGTATACGTTTCTTAAACGTCTCTTTCATAGAGGTTTGATCTTTATCCACACATTTTCACGCACATTCCTATCTCTATGTAAATCGATAACTCTTGAAATCTATGTATCCTTCATTCGATACAAGCTTTCAATGAATTTATCTCTGGCGAATGTAATTTTCCAGACGTAGCGCGACAGTGTCAACTTAATGAAACTTCCCATCACTTTCATGTTACATATTGGAGTCAGTATTTTTATGTGCGTTATTGAACAGTCAAAGTAGGTTAGACAGAAGGCTTTATTTTTGGCATACTAAAAATGTGTTAACCGCGTTGTTCAATCGATTACAGTGTTTTATCAGGTTTAGATATACAGATGTCTGCTCGGTGGATTTCCCAAATCTTCAATTTTTCTAACAGTAAAGTGAGCTGTCAAACTGGAATTATATATCTAGGGAACGCACTAGTAGCAGATGTTTACAGAAAGGAGACCAGAATGCCGAAAAATAACAACAGTAGTTGTATTAGTTGAGATCTTTCTGAACGTGGATGTTACATCGGATGATACCATGAACCTGTTGCAAATGTTCGTATGTTTCAGGTTTTCAGTGAAATCAAATGGATCAGCGAATTGTTTTCGAATCCTCTCTAAGCCAACTAGCAGTTTTCTGTAGATGATTTTTGATGCAATAAAATGAAGGACTCAAGCAGACATGTTATTTCAAAATTATTGTTAGTCTATAGACAAGGCGCTGAAGATGGACAGCATGAAACCTTTTAAAATTTTTGGAGAGTAGAACTTTTCATTTTTCTTTAGATTAACCAAAGCAATTTCTGTGAAGTTCCTGAAACCCGATTAGTGTTCAGAAAGAGGCAGCTGTCTATCCTTCCTTGTCCTGGCAAATGAATGTCTTTCCTCTTTCTTTTATTTAATTACTTGATCTTGGCATGGATGTCTTCTCCTTCGCCGTAATGTCTTTTGGTTATTACTGGTTTAGATAACTTCGGTTACTCAAATAATCAGTTAATTAATTATCGTCCTATCCACCAACTCTTGTCCTTATAACAGAACTCTCTTGGTTTTGTATCTTGGATATTTCGCTTTCTGTTTAAACTTGAACTTTCAGTGTATAAGTTATTAAGGTGTAATTTCTGTATACTGTTCACCAGTTTTCAAGTCTTCTTTTATGGCGAAACCCCACAACATTCGTTAGAATGTTAAAATCTTTCCTTACCTAAACTTATTGACTTCGTCAGGCTGTATCTGGCTGACGAGACGGTGACAATATAAGCGATCCCACAATTTTTGGCGTTTTAGCATGAAATCGTAGTGGTGATTTCGTATCTGCACTAGGATGCCATTCCGTGATTGGTTGACCAATAGTCAGTGTCTAGTTCTATGTGGTGGATATAACGTATCAGTCAAGGTGGGACCCTATCTGTTAAAATACCTTTTGAGCTAGTTTTAAGGGATTGCAAGTAACTGACAGAAATACCTGCACGTACGTCTCGAGCTTACTGCTTTCTCCACCACTCTGTCCAAGCACCAAATGTCAGATTATTGAGTTGCTACTGATTTTTGATATTTGACAGTTGTGTTGAAATAAATGAGAATCAGAAAGATATTATCGCTTTTATTGCACTTTTAAAAGTAATAAGTACATTGAAATTTGTCATCAGATTATCTTTTGAAATTCCAAATATTTCTCTGCATATGTGTCAAATGGATGAAAACCGTCGTCTTCCTTTGTGCGATTTATTGATACGATGAAGATGGCCACCTCCGTTGAAACGAGCAAATGCAGCCAGATAATTAACATGGCAATAATCAATCCACAGAGTACATGTTGATCATTTCGAAATGTGAATCGTCTATCACCAAGAAGTGCTTGAACAATGATAGCTATCTCCTGAAAACGAAAGACAGTCATGTTGAGGCTTATTCTTGTCCAGTATTTATAAACATCCTGGAATATTTGAATAAAGTATGAAGTACAACCAAGTGATAAAATTCCTAATACCATTTTCAACATGGATTGAAAGGTGAAGACACGACATCTTATCACTGGCTTAATGTTACTTCATCAATCATTCATATATATTAATATAAATTAGAAATATGGAATATCCAAGCAAACAGTTGCAAGTCATCAAAATATACTACTCATGTATATGAATCTGACGGACATATCGGAATCTCAGAGTCTCAGTAAGTTTTCTGCAACTCCATATCAGAAAATCGAACCTTCTCTTAACTCATTCTGCTCCAATGGGTAATATTTCGAGTAAACTGTAACTCTATTTTTGTGCTCCATTCATCTCCTCTAATACTTTGCACCGCTGAAAATCACTAAAACAGAATCAGTCACTGCAGAAAATGCTTCCTTTAATGAGGACATTTATGAAAATATAACGGAAAAACTTATGGGGAGTAAATCTGAGTGTAATTAGGTTTAAGTTTATGGTGATATCACATTAAGCTTAAGCCTAAGTTAAATCGATCAGTAAGGAAGCATACATATAACTGACATGGCATTCCTTCAGGTTCTGATAAACACTTGTTGAATTTTGTCAGTGAACATACAGAGTGCGATATTATTCTTCTCAAATTGTTAGCTGTCCTGAGGCAAGGAGCTACTTGTGCTATTTGACTAACACTGCATACAAATTCAAACGTGAAGTTCAATATCCGTGGAATATTGATGTGTTTGTTTACGTTATGCGGAAAATGACGGCATGAAAGAACGAAATGCAACTCTTGATACTTATTTACTTGTAGCTGTTGAGAATAAATTTTCCTAAAGAAACTTGATGGATGACTCTGAGTATTCGCAAACAGTATGTACCAGCTTCAAGTTTCAGCATGAGAACTCATAATGAGTGAGAAACTTTACAGCGACATTCATTTTCTATTTGCAGTGAATAGACTGTGCGAAAGAAGTAAAATGAAGCTTCATTACCGAGCAAAATTAGGCGCAACAATTGTAGCATTTGTATCACCCATATAAAATACGTGAGATGAGAATTTCCTTAGTATCGTAAACCAAACGTGCATCAACTACTTCAGCTATCTACTTCATTCAGTACATTTTCGAGTCCTTAAACTGACAACAGTCGGCTCCATATGAAAAAAATACTATTCTCTATTTCAAATGATCGACTGATAAACATACCGAAATAACTGTCCACATCATGGCGAATCCACACAGTATTATGAGTATCTGTCAAGAGATTGATGAATCAAATCAATAATTAAGCTCAAAATATACAAAAATATGATTGCGGGTTTTATCGAGTAATTTATTTTAACTTAGCCTTCACGTCTGTTAATTATTAACTGAGATCAGTGTAATGACACATTATATAAATTGTAATAATCGTTCACAGGATGTTTCAAATGTGCAGACATGCTAATCCCAGTCACTATTATCCACATTCTGCATCTAAAGTGTCAACTGGAAACCAAAGGAATCATGAAGTTCCATGTAGGTTTTAGTATATATTTTTTGAGTTCAAAATACCGCAGAGACTGAGAGTGTGCTATTGTTAGCCTCGTGTCTAACCGGGCTTAGAATGAGTAAGTCAAATAGGAAAAGTGATGAAGACGTCCGAGCATAAACACAACGAACGCCGATCACCATTACTTGGAGGAATCGTTACAAAGTTGTCATTCCATCTACCTGACCAGGTCAGAATCGTTTTCACTACAGGGGGTCATGGATGAGAATGTCATAGTCAGTTAGGATCGGAAAGACGATACACAGCAGACACACAGGACAAGATCTGAGATGTCATTACAAGTGTAAGTTCAAGGTATATTTGTGATAACTTCCCAGAAGTGCCAAGCAGTAATTTAATCTACTAGCGAATTTCCCACCTTCCAATTCGAATCTTGCTGCCATTACCCTGTAGTGGCTGACTTCCCCTACAGAACAGTCATCGATACTTTTAAGGACAACATCACAGCCATAGACTCAGTGTGCTCGTGGTTGAAATCTTGATGACAGAAGTAGATTATAGCGTCTCCGATTGACAGTAGAGTGTCCACCACCATTTCATCTCCCTTACAGTTTTCTAGAAATTCTGTACAATGTCTGCTTGCTCATACTGCTGTCAGCGCAGTCCCTTCAGCTTTAACCATACTGTAAGTATTCCACGTTGTCTATTTCCATCCTGTCGAAAAAAGATGGATAGGTCGATTGACGTCAAGGAGATTTCATTGCCAGCGACGTTTCTGCCTCCTGATTCCAGAGAGAAAGAGATTTTTCCTACATGCTTTAATGATTCAGTAGTGATCCTTCTGGTTTACATGCGGTTTCTTTCCCAGCTTCAAGACCATTCTACCTTCTTTTCCTAGCTTACTAACATATCATATTTTACGATATTTCATTAGTGACAGATAATTTCTAATTAAGAGCAACTAACAGTTCATCTGATTACTTACGTCAAATTCTCGCCAGAATATGAAAGGGAAGAATATTATAACAAAGGCCAATTCCACAATGAAAGTGACAAGTATGAACTCCCCAAAACTCTTGAGCACATCGAATCTGTTGACGACACTGACAGCTACTACAATTCCCGCAATAATCACAGTAATTATCCATGTGACAAATGTCCACCAGAATGGTAAGTCGATGAGTGGAACAGCTGCAGCAAAGGCAACGATTATTGTCTGTGGGGGGGGGAGAAAGAAAAGCAGGCAATATTGAACAGAGAAAAATGAAATGCAGCCATTAACAAAAAAGTGATCTTGAGAATGAATGAGTATTCTGAACTGATGTTGATAGATGAAGTCAGTTGGATGGAAGCGGTAAACAACATCCTTGGGATTATGGGTGAACAACAAGAAGGCGTGCGTAAACTGAATCATTATATACTGCATGCCCATAGCAGCTACAACAATAGTTGCACAACAGAACACAATCAACATGGCGTTGGTTTCACTCTGACTGTCAGTGATTACGAACATTGAACGTTTGTTCATTGGCCTCAGTCGTCATTGGTGGACAAATGCAAAAAAGAATACGAATAAAACTTTTTATATAGACTTAGTACACAGTATTGATTTTAACTGTCGAAGAATACAATTTCTTGTCATTCACTGTGTTTTGGAATTAAAGTGGATATCTGTGATGAGTGCTTGTCGATTCGGAGCATCTTCGGAAATAATAGGAACTTAGGATTAAGTTCCTTGACACTGACATTACCACAAAGTTGACACATGCCTCTTATGAAATAAATTAGGAAGATGTATCCAGCCGGTGGATCTCTTTCTGTTTCCCAGAAAGCATTTATCCAGTCAATCGAAAATAACTCAGTTAATAAGTGTTAGGCGGCAGGAAGAAACAATTCCTTATCTTTAGGTTTCAAATAAATTAGTTGTTGTCGAATGCACCTCTACATTTCTATCTTCAATTCATTCTGCAATACCAAAGATGATCGATTGGATTCAACCACTCAAACTGCAATGACAATGGTTTAGGCAGGATACTACAGGAAACTAAACACACTTCTACTGTGAAAATATTAAGGAAATCGTTTTCAGCCAATGGGTTCAATTCTACTTTCGACGATGTGTGTTGAAACCTGATCACATAAACTTCTTCCACTCTTATAAGTCACTGATGTGTTCCTAATATGGAGTGAGCGTTTCAAGAGCGACCGCAGTTGCTTCAATATTTTTAACATTCGTCGTTCCAGTCAGTTGAGAATCTTAACTCTAGTTTATCGCAATTTCTTTTATATTCCGAAATTAGATACAACTAGGCGTCAGAATTTTCACCTCTGAATTGGCTTCTTGAGGATAACACGACTTTTTTCTTACTTTTAGTGTAAAACGTATCCATTGTGTGCTTGACTTAAAGAAATTGCGTAATTTTTATGTGGAGTTACAAGAAAGGCAACAAGCGAAACATGTCCTTATATGAACATGGAACAATCTGATATGCAAGAGGAAAATATTATTGTTAATATTGTACTTTCATAAAATGAGTGGCGAAACGCACTCCACTTACAGCAATTATCAAGTAGATATAGTTATAGGGGAAGGCGAACTGTAACTGCGGTATCAGTAGCATCTCAAGTTGTAGAACTGTTCCCAGAATTCTGTATAGTTAGAAACAAAATTAAAGAAAGTTATAAAGAATGGATTCTGAAGATGAATTTGTACAGGATGAGGAAGAGAAGTGGGGATTGACATCTCCTATAGCTTTATCGATTTAATATGTAGATTGCTACCAGAGTGCTTGAACTACACTTGAATCAGCCATTTCAAATGCAACTGTGTGATATTGATAATTGTGATAATAATAACAATTTATTCCGACAAATGTGTAACACATGCATGAATAAATTATCGCTTTCACATGCAAGATCATGTCTCAAATAATAACACAACATGTTCAGTTGTCAAGGCTTAAATTTTTGATTTGTGAGACACTATTGGTTGGAATGAAACACTAAGTTGCACATGTAATTGATAGGTATTAGAGTGCTTCTTTTCTTTCCCACTTAGTCTGCCATCAATATCGATTTCATGTCTACCTCATATGGAATGATGGTTTGAAAGTTTATGATAGCTGGCTCAAACAGAAACCGAATTCCACCTCACTATTTTGAATCTCAAGCGGCTTATTCACTGTCTTTCTCTCCGCTCTACTGTTTTCTATACACCTGATTATGAGATATAAAACAGATGGGTGATGCATGGATAAAAAGTAAGTGTTATACGTACCCACACGTCCATGAAAACCAAGTATTTTCTTTCATCCATTCATAAATTTGCGAACTTGAAAACATTTCATTAACAGGATTAGTCAGCAACACATAACTTACACAAGTAACACAAGAGCGCAGATTTCCCACACAATTGTAATCTGTACTGACACTATGATGAAAGTCTGTGAAAAAAGATGAATAAAGTAACAACCTATGGAATGTGAAACAGATACCTTCCAAATGAACTCCCAGGTCCTTCGTTCAACAGAAGACTGATTAGAAACAGGCTTGAATAATTTGGTTATGAGTAATAACGATGGGAAACATACTTCTATGTTACTTCGTGAATTCACAGATTCTTGAGTTGAAGATAGTTCATCCGATGGGGTAAATGGGAGGGTGGTTTGGTTTTCATTTTTGACTGATGACATTTTCAAAAGATTCATAATAAATTAAACAAGTGGAAAAGAAGACGACATTATGAGAGGCTCATTTAAAGATAGTGATGCGCCCCTATGAATTAGGTCCCTTTACATGGACTACTCGACAATTTGTGACTCACGAATACAGCTCCATCCAAATGGTTGGATACAGAGAATCCGTTTATTTCATTTTTCATGTCGATTTTACTAATTATGCCGAAGCATGCACGCAATGGCAAAGCTACTACACTTTTCTACTTGAACTATTGAGTTTCAAAGCTGGAGAGCAAAACATCACGATGTGATACACTTTACACACTGAGTTCTCTGTTGTCACAGGCGAAAGATTTGATTTGAGTATCTCAAATACTTAAAGACCAGTTCTGCAGCATCATTATACATTCCCTATTACAGAGTCTTGTGCCAAGCTTACTGAAAATGTATCAATCATAGTGTTCGGAAGACAGAACAGCATGACGTGATACACACTCCACATTGAGTTCTTTGCACTTTCTGATTTTACTGTGGTCACAGGTGACAATTGTGATTTGGGTATCTCGAATACTTGCAGACGATTTCTTGAGCATCACACAAGATTTCACATTATCTAGTCCTGAGCCAAAAGTACTTGAAGTTTTGCTCAGTGTTCAGAAGACTCTTCATATTACAGTAAAGATCACTAGATATGACTATTGTTCTTATTTACGCCATATCAGTAGGCCTTTCCTAAACTATCGAGATAATCTTTTGGACAGCGAAGTCAACTTATTCAACATAGATCTTCACATCTGAAGTCAGATGGTTTAGAGAATTGATTAGTAACTTTTAATTACGTATTATTTTATGCATAGTCACATACAGAATCTTCAGAATGACATTGTTTAATCTCGACATAAAATGAAAGATTATGCGAAATGTTGATTGACACATGGTAAGTATGTATGTGTCACAGAACCTATTTAAAATATGAAGATATATTGAGACATATTCTTGTTCAGAGACTAGAACCTGTGTGTGTTCCTCGACATTGATATTGCACGAACCAGCATAGTGTTGACAAATAATAAATGAATCAATCTTTTGTGATTGTGATTATTCTATTTCTGATAAGTCATCATGGTTGACAGGACGCATCAGTTCTTGCAGACGAAATCCGATTTCGATACACTATTCATCAACTCAATTCATTCTGAGAATATTATTTTGACTAGAGTTGTACAACTATTATAGCCAGTTCCAAAGTAAACAGTATTATTAGTATTCATTACAGTGTTGAGTGGGGCGCAAACCATGTTCAAGTAAAACCCAGTTGATCAGTCAATATGGAGAATCTTAGTACATATATATATGTTTAGATAAATAATGTCCGAATATGTGAAAGCATTCTAGTCTGGGTCCTGAAATCCGAAAACTCCAGACAGATATTTCAGATTAATTCATCCCATAAGTCGAAAAAACTTAAGACGCTTAAAAATTCGAGGGACGAATATAAGTGTTGCGTTACAATTTAGGGCAGCCTTATCTTCTCTCTCATGATAGCTTCAACATCTCGATTTCAAAAACATCCATATCTATGGTGAGCATGTTACGACTCCTTCATTGTGTAAAATTCCCTTCAGATATACTTTGCATTGACCACCACTGACTAACTGCATTCCTCTTATATTTCACTGGGTGTCCAATTCTGAATGGAATCTTTTATTCAGTTGGGGAATATAGAATCAGTAATTTTCAAATTACCTGATGACTCCATAGGGTTCCCAGTCAAGGTGCCAGTCAATGAACAATGCAAGAAATGGAACATTATATTAAAAGACATATTCCGCTGTAGACAATCGAAATAGGAACTAAGTGAATAGAACGCGACTGTAGCAAGAATAACTAATTTTAATTTATAGGTCGAACTGTTCTCTGCTCTACTCTTGATTGGAAAGCGGAATAATAGGATGAAGGGCTACATGTAGAATTGAAACTACACATGAAAGCGTTTATTCACAGCTTCATCGATAAGGTCCTGGAAAGTATGTCATCATAATGAATAGTCTCATCTAAACACTAAGAGTATCAGGGCTGAAAATAAAACTTGACAGAATATACCTTCAAGTTTACAATGAAATTCAAACATAAAACTTAAAACTTACCCTCGTTTGATGAAGTTGTCATTGTCGAAATTGTATTGATTGCAGAAGTTGTAGAATAAATGTGCGATTCTATTTAGGAATATCAGAATATTTAAAAATCAGCCAAGGCAAATTTATACGATGAATTAAAACATGGACTTTGATATAAGATAAACAACCAATGGAACATATTGAATGTAGTCGATTGAATTAGAAGCTACACTACATGTAAAACTGTATGAAGCGACACATAAGAATGAAGTCTCAGAAAGCTGTCGGAAAACACAAAGCACGTTAGTTTATTATCATTATTATTGTTCCCTTGGGTTCCTAGTGGAACATAGAGCACCACTTGCTTCTGTCTTCTACTGTGTTTTTCACCTGCATCCATGTAATTCCACACTGTTTCAACTCCTCTTCACACGATCTCCTCCATGTCACCCTTAAAATTCTCACTTGCCGCTTCTCTTTCAGGTTCCACTTGAGAAATGGTCTGACGCGCGATGTCACCCAGCGGCCTCCTCAGCAAGTGTCCAATCCATCCAATCCACTTTCTCCTGCATATTTGTTGGGCGATTGGTTTTGGTTTTGTTTGTTCCCATATTTTCTTGTCGGTGACTCTTTCAGGCCATCGGATCTTCAGTAGAGAGTGAAGACAGTTGTTGATAAGAGTCTGCAACTGGCTGTTGGAAATATTCTTTGTGACTAGTCAAGTTTCTGACCCGTACAGAGAACTGACTTTACGTTTGTATTGAAAATCCGACTGAATTTTGTTGTCGATGCTGAGTGATGAAGATTTCCAGATTGGTTTCAGGTTGATGAATGTGTTTCTCGCCTTCCCAATTCTCAATTTCACATCCTCGTCCGTTCCTCCTCTAGCTGAGGAAATGCTCCTCAGATAAGTGAATGAAGTAACCTCTTTCAAATCCCTCCCGTTGATGGCGATTGACGTTGGATGCTGTTGCTGTTGTTGGTTGGTTATTTTCATAACCTCCGTCTTGTCTATGTTTACCTGGAGTCCTGTCTTCGCCGGCTGCTTCTTCGACCAGTTTGTCGGTTTTCGCTAGTAAGTCTTCGATTGTGTGTGACATCAAACATAAATCATCCACGCGCGAAATCCAGGTCTTCTAGGTTCTTCACGTGGTCCAGGTAATCCTGTCTTCTCGTTTCCCACTGCCTCATGCATAATCATGTCAGTCCTGGCACAGTTTGGAATATCATTGGTGATAGTAAGCACCCTTGTCTGACTCCTTGTTTACTCCAAACGCCTCGCTGAGTTTTCCGTTGTGGATCACTCGACATGTTCCGTTGTCGTACAGCTGTTGAATAAGGTTGATGAATATTTGGGGCACGCCGTAGTACTCGAGTAGTTTCCAAATTACTTCACGATCAACACTGTCGAAGGCCTTCTCAAAGTCTATAAAGTTGAGGTAGAGGTTTGATTGTCATTCCACGCTTTGTTCGATGATGATGAGTAGAGTTGCAATTTGGTCAGTACATGATTTGCCTTTCCTGAATCCAACTTGTTCTGGTAGGAGATCTGTATCCAGTGATTCCTTTATTCTTTCCAGGATGATGCGATTCAGCATTATTCCTCGCCAGTTCTTGCAGAGTGGGGCCTAATTCGGCCTTCCTTGGTAGTTTCACGAGATAACCTTTCCTCCTGTCAGTAGGCATCTTTTTCCCTCCTTCCAAACCTTTTGCAATCATGGAGGCAGCATGTCTGCCGTAGTCTCTGGGTCCGCTTTTAGTGCTTGAGGGAGTATTCGTTCTAGTCCAGCTGCTTTTCCAGCTATCAGAAGCTTGATTGCATTCAAGACTTCAGCTCTCGTTGGTGATTGGTGTCAACTTGCAGTTGTGTACGTGCTGTTGTTGGTATTTCTGGACGGGTTGTAGTTGGTGGTTGTTCAAGAGTCCTTTGAAGCGATCCGCCCATTGTTTAATCTGTTAGTTAACTTCGCAATTCAAGAGATCTACTCTTAACAGATAAACAGAAAAGAATTAAACTACGATGGATTTATGGCAATCGGAGAGCCACTGAGCACTCTCTGCCACCAAGTAGTTGCTTCACTGTACTTGGAAATTCCTCATCAATGCGAATCTGTGACTCCGTAGGGTTCCCAGTAAAGATGCTAGTCAACGAACAGTGTGAGAAATGGAACATTACATGAGAAGAAATATTCTGTTGTAGACAATCGAAAGGCGAACTAAGTGATTAGAACTGAGTGTAGCAAGAATAACTAGTTTTAATGTTTGTGTAGAAATAATCTCTGTTCTAATTTTGAATTGAAAAACGGACCAAACGAGAAATAGGCTACATACAGAATTCAAATTCTACATTAAAGCGTCTGTTTGCAGACTCATAGATTCGCTATTCACTTATATCAGGATTCTACTTTCATCACCGTGCATCTGCAACCTTCATATTATTATAAGAACTGATAAGTGAACATCCGTTTGTGATGAGTCAGTTGAACTGGAAAGTCACATAACGAGATGATGAAGTGAATGATGTCAGAATCTGTTAGATCAAAGTGAAATGGAAGAGAATGGTTTCCTCGAATCAAGGAGGCCATAGACATTTTGCCTGAGTGTTGAACCTAATTGATTTTGTGATTGAATATGTAGTACGCAGCTAGTGATTTGGCAGGTGTTAGCTGCATATATATTCGCACATGTGACTTCGATGAGTGGCTGATTTACGCATTTTGTGTTTGAGCTAGACAGATAATTCATACACTACATTATCTATGATACCTCGTGGGAGACGCACAGTTTAAAAGTAATGAAGTCTACGTATTCTCAGATTCAGAGTGATCAAGATAACAGCAAAGACTGACCCTGTCTAACCATCGGGTTACAGTTAATTAAAATCTGAACTGACACCACAGGCTCTTGTCTCCTCCTCTTATGATCTCCTCGTTTTCACATCGGTTGCCGACTGTTTGGGTTATATTAGACGGTCTAGCGTACGATGTCACCCAACGTTCTCCTTAAAGTGTGTTCTGTGCATGTTTATTCGACAGCAGTTTCTTGATTGGATTGTCCCACTTGTTCCTTGTAAACATTCTTTTCTAGCATATTCAACTAAATTTTTAACTATTTTGAAGTTACCTTTCATTGCAGATCTCATTGCATGATTTCATTCTTAAATAGTAATCATGCGAAATTCAGAAGAATTCTTGAAAAATTCAGATGTCTGTGTTATGTATTTCAGTTCTTCATCGAGTAGTGTTTCGGGACTTTTGAGAGCTAGACTATATAAATAACCTCAGTATTTGAGTGGAACATCACTAGACTTTTGTTGTCGTCTCGTTCAAAACTATCTGCTTTTGTTCAGACTTCTGCTCCTCTATTTCATTCATATTCCAGTGGCGTACATTAGATGAAAACCTTGAGTGTTGTTGGTTCAGTGGTAGAATGCTTGTCAACCACGGAGGAGTCCTGAGTGCAGCTCCCAGACACGCATTCTTGGACCAAGTTTATTCGCCTGTCATAAGTGTGCAAAAGGCTGAAAGGTGGACATGAGTCTATCTACTGACGTGAAACGTCACCGTTAGTGGCGAAAATTCCAAGCACTTCCATTGGTTGGAACAAGAATTCAGAGTGTGCCGTCTAATTCTAGCTTAAATCACATCAAGCAAGTAGTTTACCCATTTTCGACGAAAATAAAATTGACTATGTGGATTTGAGATGTCCACAGAGTGTTTGAAGCAGTTTAGGCTGCTCAGATTGCAGAGGAAAATTAGATAATAAGACAGAGAAGAGGAGAAGAAACCGGCTATTTTCGAAGTTAACTGCTGATCCAATAATCAACTTCCGTCATCCGGATGGCAATCACGAGCACAGTGTGGATATTGCTGTCATCGGCATCAAGGGCTCTTGTGAAGTGGATGAAATGGCCTCGAAGAACAAGAAAGTGATATTCTACTCGCACTTGATGAAAGCACTATTAATCTCAAGAAATCGAAAATTCAGTCTATTGGATGCAACACCGAAAAACGAAGGACAAACAGACTCAGATCCCTCTCTACCCAGCGTAAGGAATCTACAAGATCCTGTTGAAACAGTAAAAGAAGCTGTTAATGGAAAATAACTGGAATTTAAAATTTATGCAGCCAGATGAAACTGCAACAGAAACGAGAGTAAAGTGGAGATACACTACTGAGGCACAATATTCTCCCACTTAACTGCATGATGATAACAGCAGCTTTATTCTGGACAATATGCAGAATTCGAAGCGTAGGTTATCGCAAACTATCTGATCACCACCCAGGATCTAAAACATTTTATGCAACGCCCTGTTGTTAGATCTTGAGCTTAACTAATCTCTTAAACTGGTAGTTTCTTCCAAATGTTTCAAAGGATATACAACAGAACGCGATTTCACTTGAAAATTCTGTATAAGTAGTAAGTAAAAATACTCTGAAAATGTCTTTTTTTTATAGACATTTTATTCAGAATAAATTATTGCTATTAAATAATGTTTTTCAGCACTTAGTGTTTACACTAATTCCATTCAATTGATTACCACGTTTCTCAAGTGGATGTTACAAAGAACTGACTTTTGTCCTTCTTCATAAAGCTTTGATTCTACTTTACTTTATCTTCAGTTTGTTCGTATTCACATAGTTCGCTCAAACAAGAAGGCGGACAACGCCTTAGGACAAAGTACGAATTTAGAAAATCGTCTTTGAAGAAGGCGGAGAATCAAAGGCTGCAAATAAGATTCGTTAATTTATTCTTGAATAATGTGAATGTTTTAATCACATCAGTTTCTGTGGTTTAGACTGACAAAACACGCATTAACCATTTAATATTTTAGACGATTCTTGCACTAAGATAAATTTACGTCTTTTTATTTTCATTTCTTTTTAAATTTATTATCAGTTGATCTTGTTTCATACATTTTGTTCCCTTGATAAATTTCGATAAAGAAAGGAAGACGAAATTTGCAGTATAAAATGATATCATTCTATTTCACAGGTTCTCATCAGCTGCAGACTACCTGAAATCACAATGGTTTCATAGATGATAATAACATACTTTAATGTTCGAGTGGTGGTAGAAAAGAGATACTATAAAATTTACGCATCTAAATGAAAGCATTACGGTGTTTTTAGTTTAAGATTTCATCATCAATTTAAACGCTTTTATAGGTGAAGAGGGGGAGGGGTAAGAGAGAAAACAGAAAAAATTGATTAACAGAACAGTGTTAGCTTGTAAGTTCACATAGCAACTCTAAAAAAACAAAAGCTGTTACAGTTTATGAGATTAAGATTTGTTCAGTGAGTTGAGTACACTGAATAAATTGACTAATCAAAATCAAAATTCTGTTACCAAGGGAGTGAGAGGTTAATCACACTCTCTTTCTGTATGCATAAGTCTGGTTTAAGTCTTTTGATTGCGATTGCTTCGGCAAATCGTGGTAAATTTGCTGTTCTTTGTCAATTTAATTTTTTGAAGGACTTAGAAATCTCTACGAGATGTCCGGTATCAACAATGTGTCTGGTAATTGCACTCTGGGAATATATGCTTCCTTTCAGGCACAGGTTTTTGGGAATATGTTCAGAAAACCGGATAGAAGCCCTTCTTTTTGTCCTTCCAATGTACTTGCTCCCGAAAGTGCACGTGAATTGAAAAACGCGGTTGGAGGTGACATCAGTAGGGTATTTATCCAGTTTTGAGTGGATTAAAGAAGGAGTGGTGCTGTATAATATTATGAGTTTTGCTGCCGGGAAACTTCTTTTTATTGCACCTTTCAGTCTTTGGTCAATATTTTGTGACACTGCATCTCCTTTGTATGGTAGACAAATAAACACTTTTTTCTTTTCTACAGTTGGATGCTTTTCTTTCTCATCTTTTTCTCTGCTGTACTTCTGTATAAATCCCTTAGGGTATCCATTTTCGCTTAGGCATTTCTCGACGAAAACTAATTCTTCTTCAACCCTGTTTGGTGAACAAAGCGTCTAAATTGATGATGAAATCTTAAACTAAAAACACTGTAATGCTTTCATTTAGATGCGTAAATTTTATAGTATCTCTTTTCTACCACCACTCGAACATTAAAGTATGTTATTATCATCTATGAAACCATTGTGATTTCAGGTAGTCTGCAGCTGATGAGAACCTGTGAAATAGGATGATATCATTTCATACTGCTAATTTCGTCTTCCTTTTTTGATCTTGTTTCATTCGATTTGACCATATTCGGTGTTCTGCTTGTTTTCTTATGTGGTAATCACGCAGAGATTGTGAAGAATCCTAATAGATGCTCCCTATCCAGCTATCATATTTTATGTGTTCTGTTTAGTTCAACAATGAAATCAAGAATGTCAGGCTTGATCGTCATTTGTGTCATTACCATATAACGGAACTTCTTTCTCACTCTCTATTTATTTCGGAATAAATGGAATATCCTTGTCCTGAAAATCATTTTTCTCTTGATTGTCACACTGTGTGACAAAACGGGAGTCAGTTGTGTTTCAAGTGAAAACTGTATACAGTGGACGAGGTCGTGTCAGTATGAGATGGAAGTTGGTGGACAATCGTAAAGCCAGCAAAAGAGAACTGCTGAGAACAGGACGAAATGGGGATGTCTTGGTAAGTACATATGTTGCACCTAGGACATTTTTTAATTTCTTTTTAATTCCCAGTGCAACATAGGACTTCAAGCCACAGCTATGGAGTTTCGAGGGCAGTGGTGTTTACGTTTATGGGATGGGGTTGCTAGCCTCATGCCTAAACTTCCCTCTTTACCAGTCTTAAAGAGATTTAAAAAGAGCATGAATTGGGGATCGAACTCCGGAACACACGTGAAGTTGATGAGCATCCTATGCTTAGGAGCTTTGGGAAGCTGATTCTGGTGACTTTCATCTTGGAAATAGTTTTTTGTCTAGTATTCTTCCTGTTCATTCATTTCGGAAAGTATGACGTAAGTGATTAGATGACCTGTGAGTTGTTTTTGATGAGAATTGACTGTTGCTGATGACCGCGTATGATAAACTTTATGAACTATGGTTTATTTCTTGATGTATTGTATTGTGTAATTTTCATATTGTGAAAGTGGAAGAGGTGATTCCATCTAAGCTTCTCCCACTTCTGATGTTCAATAGTCGCTATTGTCATGTACCAGCCACTGACAGCAGTAGGAAATAAGATAGTTTAGGATTGACATCAGCAGCCTACCTAGTAAAATAGCAACCCAATCCATACGAAGCTTCGAAGTAGGGAAGACTCCTCACTTCGAAGAAGAATGACGCTAATAGGCGAAGTCATTTGGGTGACAAGTCCAGCAATATATTGTGTTTGAATCAGAGTTAAAGTGATCAAAGCTTAATGTTGACACTATGTTCAAGACGCACAAGGTTACTTATCTATCAGAATTTCGGATGATATGCTTAAAATAGGTAATACACAACAGAACATTGTGAGGATTGTTTGTTAAGCGAAGAAAGTGGTGGAGAGACAAACTGTCATTGTCGATATTTCTTCTGTCAGCTGATATTGAGAGGCCTGCATATTCAAGTATGCTATGAAGGGAAAACTACTTCACCTAAGCAGCAACAGAAATAATAAACGTAGCAAGTAAATTAGAATTGTATTTTATACAGCTTGAACTAAATTATTGATTTCATTTCTCATTCTCTTGAAAGATACTCATAATTTAAATAAATTTAAACAGATTGATAATATACTGGACACTGTCAGTATATCAGTGAACGTTCACATGATTGTCTTTCACTTTCAGGAAATCGCAATCATTTTTCAAGCTATTTTAGGTGATAGAGGATTCACATTTTGAAATGAACAACACATACTTTGTGGATTGATAGTTGGCTTGCACGTTGTTTATCTGGCTGCAGGTGATCGTTTCAACGGAGGTGGTGTTAATCCACGTGTTAACATCTGGTGAGGAAGATGAAGACCATTGGCTTCCTTTTCCTGAACCTATGGATACATACGTATAAAGGAAAACAGTAATTCAATCACTAATAAACATTTCAGAGAGTTATTATTAAAACTTTATTATAAACAATATAATGAATGAATGTACATAACTAGCTCGTTCTCAATGTCAAATAGTCCACCTTTACTTGGTGCAACAAAAAGATGCAAACATCAGGGGTTATTCTCCATGTATTTATTTCGCTCTACAGGGTCATAGACGATCTGCTAGTAACCCATCTAGGTATTTCCGTTTATTACATCCAAAATACCCTAACATCACTTGACTATTGGACATGGTGCTAAGTATTGTAGCTTGTTAACTGGTTACATTGTAAATGTGATACAAAAGAATATGTCATAATTAATAATTACTCGTTATCAAGCGAACAGCCAGTAACAAAATAGTAATGTGTTTCAATTGTGAAATCACCATTTTAATTTCACGAAAATTAATAAAGTGTACTTGAATGTTTTGTCACTTAACCAAGGATAGCAATGAATTGTTTCAGATTTGACAAAAACAGTGTCACCTGCCTAAGCGGATGTAAAGATAAGCTGGGAAATACACTTCCTATGCTCTCGGATTCTACCTGGTGTCGTATACAACTGTCAGGTATGATCCTCCCAATGTGATACACATGACTGTGGCAGATCGAGGCTGATGAAAACCTCAAGGATATCACAGATATAATCAACTAAATGTGTTCATAGATGAAGCACTCCAATATATACGTCAGTAGTTTCCATTTAGACTTCATGAAAAAACTGAAATCATTTCAAGTAGCAGAGAATTCTCATGCTTATCTAGCAGAACTCCAGTATGGATAAGATTTTATTTGTTAAAACAAAGTTTTATACAACAATATTAACTGATGACGTTTCGAGCAGAGAATAGAGAGACGTTTTTCATTCTACTTCATGAATTGTGTACATTATGTGGCCAAGTTTGCTCAAGTCGAACCTGATTGTCAAATGGCTTCGACTTCTAATGCCGGTGATGAAAATAATGATTGATTAAATACTTCTCGGTGATATCGATTTACACTCTTGGAAAGATAGGAGTTGGATTTCGACTGGCTCTTTAATTCTCTGCTGTGAAAAGTGAGGATCAGGCATTCGTCAATCTACTGCAGACTTTTGTGTAAATCGGAAGTCATCCAAAAAAGAAAGGCTGACAACAAATATTCCTCGTAATGAAACAGGAAACTATTGCTCAGTATATGTGAAGAATATATTGATTTTATGTAAGCTGTGGAAACCGTTAGGTAACATCACGAGCAAGGAGCAATATTTGAAGTTTCTACTGTGGTCACTGAACTGCATAATCTAAATTCAATGAAAGTTTTGAAAATTCAGTGCACTGGAGATGACATATGATCACATTTTCTACGATAATGTAGCAGTCAGCCTTAACGTTATTGGGCTGCTGGAAGTCATATTGAATCAACTTTGAATTCGTCAGGATATTGCGTGATAAAGAATATTTCAAACTGTATTGAATTTCCTAATAAAATCCTGAATATCTCCGAAGTGCGGTTCCTGTGAATTCAACATACCGTTTAGGCAGTACTAATGTAGAGGATGGCTTTACTCTCTAGATGTCCCAAAGAAAACCGAGGATAGGAAGTGCCTGCGTCAATGTGAAGATAGGCTTGGGAAGAAATTTTCAGGCAGTTCATTTGGATTTGGCATGGCACACAGCTATCATTAGTGATTTCACAGTCGATTTTGTCAAACCTGTAGCTTACCTTGATATAAGCCTCATGTATGTGATAAATAATGTCTGTATGTGTGCTCATGAAGGATTTCAGTGAAGACGTCAATATTCTACACTAACAAAATATAAAATAACCGCATTAATCTCAGGTTTATGGGAATTTTTACGCAAGCGAACCGAAATTATTGATTACACTATGTGAGACAAAACTGTTAGCTCGCATGTGGTGATCCAAAGAACATTTTAAATCGAAAACACCTATCACTTCGCAAATCACTGAAGGCTAAGGGAAGAGAAATTTGTATGTTAATTCCATTTGAAAATAACTTCGTTAGGTGTCAATTAAGATGAACACCTTGGCGTTCCGTTAACACACAACTATCTGCATACAATACAATGTTATCAAGTTATTTTATTCATAAATATTCCTCTACAACTGCTGCGGAATTTCCCTGTAAGTTTTCTATCTACGGTATCAAATTTTACATAATATCCTATATGAATGACTGTGGAATCTGAGAAGTATTCAGGCATTTAGGTCTTAGTTCCAAACGTATGAAATTTGACAAGAATAACTCACCACCTACTGAGATTAGTTTAATTTGTCTAGAAGTATATGAAGAGCTGAATTCTCTCTACTGTCATCCGCTGGTCGTAAATGTCATTAATTATATTTGTAACAACTTTGCTGAACGACAAAGTGGCAAGTCACCGTCATTCAGACAAGGGGTTCGTCATCTGTAAAGTCGAGTGACATTTGACCAGAAATAAAAAAATCCTACTGCAGAAATCGTTCTTTTAATGATGGTGATGATAGTCAAAGTTATATTTGAAAGCTAAGTCATTAGTAGATTCCAACCAATATTCTGCAGCTTTATAAGGTCCGTGCTAGGTTAGTGATCAATTTCAGATCTGCACTTGAATCTGTGTCCGTTTCATCCATGTGTGCATTCCATATATTCTCCACCGGAATAGTGAATAACAGAATTGTGAAATTTCAGCAGACTATATCAACTATTCTACCGGATATCAGAAAAACAGAAATTTGAAAATGTAAATGAAATCTGTGTGAACGCGTAAAAGTATCAGACTCAAGTGACAGAATCATGTAAGAATGAGTGGAATTAATCGAAATCTAGTGATCAGTTGTGTAGTGAAGGCATTCGAAAGTGCACCATAATTTAGTGGTTGTTATTGAACTACTGATAAAATTCAAAGTAGTAAAAACGCAAATGTATGAATTACGGGACAGAGAACGGCTAGAAAAAGGGTGTGACCAAGTAAAACAGAAGGGATATTTCACCTAAGACAGAGTGAAATTCCAATCGCGAATTCAGTTTGAAAGACCGCTACCTCACGTTTCCTCCTGGGGAAGTTTGTTATTTATCAGTACACTTCGCGAATCTCATTCACAGATAATGTTCGACGAACAGATGATTATACGAAAAAATAATTCACGGAAATAAATTATTCAAGTAACTATTAAGTGATACCATTTTCGAACGATTTCCGAAAAGAAAATCATTCAGCACTAAAGCTAGACACCTGAGACACCTTCGTTTGCAAGAGGGAACACTGTATCAAAATAGATCATAGGTTATAAAATTTGTATATAGAATCGGGCTAGTTTTACATTGAAAGGTTTAGTAATGTTTATGACTGATGTAAGTTATAAGCTGAACGCATTCTGTTTCATTTTACGCACAAACGAGACCAAGAAACATATTTTAGAGTAAGATAGAACAAAATAGGTGGCTGGAAGTGGTCTGTAAACACCTCCTTGAAGTATCTCATCTGCATGATATAAAATGTGTGACGTTATATCTCTACAGTCGGTTCACCATACAACGACCATTATGAAATTTTAAAAATTCTACTATCATATCTCTCAATCAGACACCAACCGAAAGAGTTAAATAGCGTTTACACAATTCAGCTCATAGATATATTCCAGGCCGCATAACGATTCAGTGCAAGTTATATTTAAATTCATGTCTCATATAAAACAAAAAGATATTGAACTGCATATCTATTCTTCTTAAAACGAAACTGAGACTGATTCATTACAAATATACAGAAGAAAATATGTCACGTTTGTGTTAATTAACTAAATTCTCCACTCCACAATTGAATGGACAAATGGATACGCATTCAATGGTGTAATGTATATTCCCGTTCTTCTGTAGGAGCCATATCTTTCAAACACAATGGGTAGGTGTTCAAAAGTCTTTACAGTCAAATAAATATTCATTATGTTCAGTCAAGGATCAACGTATTTCACCTTATCAAAGAACGACGCGTCTAAATAATTGGGTCACCTAAACCTCCTTAGAGCATAATGTGTCACAGCTACTTGATTCCAACTTGCTGCAACCGTCTAACTGTGTGATTTAAGAAACGTCTGTGTACACGTTCAATCTTTAATGGCTTCAATCAAACGCTTGGAGACGTTTTGAATGGACAAAATAGTCGAGTATTTGTTCAGGTTTCCAACATAACCCTATTCTATCGAATAATATACAGCAGGCTACTTTTGACTTAAAAATCCCGAGTGAGTAGTAAGTACAAATACTCCGAAAATTCAGTATAAACGAACTGTTCAGATTAAAGCTCTAATTATAATTTTTTCAGTAATTTGCATACACTGAGATACCATATTATCAAGTGGATGTTATAAATAATTGACTTCTGCTCCTCATCTTAACGTCTTTGTTTTACATTACTTTGTGGTTTGATTCAAGTGCCTGCAAACTGTTCAATTATATTCAAATAAAATAATAACTTCTTCAGACAAAGTTCAAAATGAGGGAATCATCTTCAAAGGAACCGAAATATCAAAGATCAAAAATGAGATCTGTTGTTTTATCCATAAAAAGTATGAATGTTTTATTCACATTCGTGTGTTTTGTTTGGATAGAAAATGAACTGGTTATTCATTTGATAATTCAACAGTCAGAGCGCTTATCACACCCAATCGAAATTAATTTTTATTTTGCGAAATGGCTTTCATCAATACACTATGCTGGATTACATGACATTGCATTGTGGTGATGCAAGATTCCAAGAAATTCTATCATGAACCTTCGAGGATAGCCATCATACCTTATTTCTGGAGAAAAACTCTTCAATAAACTCAAGAATTACATATTTGTTTAATTGTATAATTTACATTTAGTTGAATCACTTTTTCTCTATTCTACAATTTCCTTATCAAATATACCTCGTTGTTCTAATAATGCAATACACTTTGAGAATAGTCTGAGCAGCGACGTGATTGTTGAAATGTAAAATAAATAACGAGTCCTTTCTCACTCTGGACAACAGACACCCTTATGCCTATATTGGAAAACCTCAGGTATTTAAGCAATAAACGAATCCAGTTAGTTTTATTGGTTCGTAAATCCTAGGAAAGTCAAGTCGAATTAAAGCCATATTATTATATGCGTACAACTCGGGCACTTTGGTGGTATGTAATTCCATCTTATTTTGTTTATTAGAAGATGTACCACACAGTGAATAATAAATAATACTGTTTCCCTGTGTGATACATCTAATAAACAGACTAAGACTGAATCGAATTAAAGCCGCTCAAAAACTGTCCAGCCAAGTTTTCATCTCAGCGCATGCATGCATAATTACTTCACCGTCAATAATGAAATGTTGTGCATTTAATTTCCTGGACACTCTATTTGACATGCGGCTGTTGTCCTTTCATTTTAAAATGTGTCCTGTTAGTCTCAATTTTCTTCTGAGGAGGCTATTGTTGATGGACGTGTCCAGCCTGTTGTGAATGACTTTCGTGATGTAGTTGGTTCATGAACCATATAGTAGCAATGGTTTCACACTGGTTTTGAAACCTAGATCATATTGCATGTGCTTATTGCTAGTGATATTCAGCATGATTTCGGAATAATGTTCGTCCCTGTATCTTGTTTACCGTTGCTGAATGGTTTCCACCTACTCGTTCATGCTGCCATATGTAGTTGAAAATGATGAAAATTGATGGCTTTTACCATTCGCATTTCGATAATATTCATTGTATTTATCAGTTTATCGGGTGTCGTCATTACCTCTGTCATCTTCATACTCACCTGAACTCCTGTCTTTACTCTCTAATCCGTTGACTTACTGGTTTACACATGTGCATTTTCGACTTTGCTTGACAGACGTAAATTATCCACGATGTCCGAAACTTTTAGGATTCTTTGTGAGTGTGACTTGGGTATGCCTCATCACCCTATAAGTCCTCTTTTCATGATGTAGTCTACCGGAATAATGAATATTGTTAGTGGAAGGGGGCGAAGGTATGCCTGATTCTCATATTCACTTGAATGGCTTCACTGACTTTTTCGTTGTAAAAATCAGTCGGCATGTAGTTTATCCTGAAACTGTTGAGTGAGGTCCGTGGAGGTGTGAAGCTGAATAATTCACGGTTGACACTTTCAAAGGTTGTTTCACAGCACTTGGAGTTGGGGTAGACAGTCGACTGCCAGTCTGAACTCTGTTTTTTGACGATATATTTACTTGGGGTTTGGTAGGCATATGATTTTCTCTTTCTGCATCAACCATGTTCCGGATGAAATTTCGCGCCCAGCGCATTTTTCACCTGTGAATGATCATGTCACTGAATACTCCGTTGGTATTGGAGAGGGGCTAGTCCATGCCAGTCCTTTCGAAGAGCAAGGTTATTCAATTTTATCAGTGCGACAATTTAACCCTCCTTGAAGTCAGTAAGTACCTTTATTCCACAGCTTTCTGCACTAGTAATATGTGAAAATTTGCTGACGCCTCAGGGTTTGTTTGCAGGGTTTCTGAGGAAACTTAGACCCTTCCCCTGTTTTTCAGCGACTTTCAACGTTTGTAAAGATTCATTGAATGATTGATGCAAAATTTCAGATTTGTCACTGTTTCCGGACTAGTGGAAGGTGTCGGTTGACTCATGCGTTCTTAAACATGATCCTCCCAACTTCTCCTTTGATAAATTGGTTTTATTAACTATCTTTCATTGATCTCATTTTTCCTGACCGCTTCCAGTACAGCCACTTAGTTATCTTATCCAGTGTTCTTAGGTCTGTCTTATCTTCAGCATATTCTACTCCATTTGACAGAGTGTCGTCAACTTGTCTTTTGTCTTTCGCAGCACTTTTCTTTATTACTTTATTCAATGTGTTTTGCATGGCACTTGACTCATTTTTTCTTAGTTATCCTTGCACTGGTTCATCTTCTGTCTGGAAATCTGAAGTTACTCTACTACTAGCTTCCTGACATCATTAGAGGAAATTTTTGTATTTCTCCTTCTTGCCTCCTAAGATGACTGTATACGTTTCCTTTAACTTCTCTTTCATAGAGTTATGATCTTTATCCACAAATGTTTACGCACATTCTTCTGGCTATTTATATCTAAAACTCTTGAAATCTATGTATTGTCGATTCCATAAAAGCTTCCAGTGAGCTTATCTC